>JAWUZG010001296.1:0-32687 GCA_036785705.1 Acanthornis magna
AAACCCCCTGGGGACAGTGGCACCCCAAACCCCCTGGGGACAGTGGCACCCTGGGGACAGTGCCACCCCAAACCCCCGGGGGACAGTGCCACTCCAAACCCAAAGGGACAGTGCCACCCTGGGGACAGTGCCACCCCAAACCCAAAGGGACAGTGGCACCCTGGGGACAGTGGCACCCCAAACCCCCTGGGGACAGTGGCACCCAGGGGACAGTGCCACCCCAAACCCAAAGGGACAGTGGCACCCTGGGGACAGTGCCACCCCAAACCCAAAGGGACAGTGGCACCCTGGGGACAGTGGCACCCCAAACCCCCTGGGGACAGTGGCACCCCAAACTCCCTGGGGACAGTGCCACCCCAAACCCCCTGGGGACAGTGGCACCCAGGGGACAGTGCCACCCCAAACCCAAAGGGACAGTGGCACCCTGGGGACAGTGCCACCCCAAACCCCTTGGGGACAGTGCCACCCTGGGGACAGTGCCACCCCAAGCCCAAAGGGACAGTGCCACCCTGGGGACAGTGCCACCCTGGGGACAGTGCCACCCCAAACCCAAAGGGACAGTGGCACCCTGGGGACAGTGCCACCCCAAACCCAAAGGGACAGTGCCACCCTGGGGACAGTGCCACCCTGGGGACAGTGCCACCCTGGGGACAGTGCCACCCCAAACCCCCTGGGGACAGTGGCACCCAGGGGACAGTGGCACCCCAAACCCAAAGGGACAGTGGCACCCTGGGGACAGTGGCACCCTGGGGACAGTGCCACCCCAAACCCCCTGGGGACAGTGGCACCCAGGGGACAGTGGCACCCTGGGGACAGTGCCACCCCAAACCCAAAGGGACAGTGCCACCCTGGGGACAGTGGCACCCTGGGGACAGTGCCACTGTGGGGACAGTGCCACCCCAAACCCCCTGGGGACAGTGGCACCCAGGGGACAGTGGCACCCCAAACCCAAAGGGACAGTGGCACCCAGGGGACAGTGGCACCCCAAACCCAAAGGGACAGTGGCACCCCAAACCCAAAGGGACAGTGCCACCCTGGGGACAGTGCCACCCTGGGGACAGTGGCACCCCAAACCCAAAGGGACAGTGCCACCCTGGGGACAGTGGCACCCAGGGGACAGTGGCACCCCAAACCCAAAGGGACAGTGGCACCCCAAACCCCCGGGGGGACAGTGCCACCCTGGGGACAGTGGCACCCTGGGGACAGTGCCACCCCAAACCCCCTGGGGACAGTGGCACCCTGGGGACAGTGGCACCCCAAACCCAAAGGGACAGTGCCACCCTGGGGACAGTGCCACCCTGGGGACAGTGGCACCCCAAACCCAAAGGGACAGTGCCACCCTGGGGACAGTGGCACCCAGGGGACAGTGGCACCCCAAACCCAAAGGGACAGTGGCACCCCAAACCCCCGGGGGACAGTGCCACCCTGGGGACAGTGGCACCCTGGGGACAGTGCCACCCCAAACCCCCTGGGGACAGTGGCACCCCAAACTCCCTGGGGACAGTGGCACCCTGGGGACAGTGGCACCCCAAACCCCCTGGGGACAGTGCCACCCCAAACCCCCTGGGGACAGTGCCACCCTGGGGACAGTGGCACCCCAAACCCAAAGGGACAGTGCCACCCTGGGGACAGTGGCACCCCAAACCCCCTGGGGACAGTGGCACCCCAAACTCCCTGGGGACAGTGCCACCCCAAACCCCTTGGGGACAGTGCCACCCTGGGGACAGTGGCACCCTGGGGACAGTGCCACCCCAAACCCCCTGGGGACAGTGGCACCCTGGGGACAGTGGCACCCTGGGGACAGTGCCACCCCAAACCCCCTGGGGACAGTGGCACCCTGGGGACAGTGCCACCCCAAACCCCCTGGGGACAGTGGCACCCTGGGGACAGTGCCACCCCAAACCCAAAGGGACAGTGGCACCCTGGGGACAGTGGCACCCTGGGGACAGTGGCACCCCAAACCCAAAGGGACAGTGGCACCCTGGGGACAGTGGCACCCTGGGGACAGTGCCACCCCAAACCCCTTGGGGACAGTGCCACCCTGGGGACAGTGGCACCCTGGGGACAGTGCCACCCCAAACCCAAAGGGACAGTGCCACCCCAAACCCAAAGGGACAGTGCCACCCCGAACCCAAAGGGACAGTGCCACCCCAAACCCCTTGGGGACAGTGGCACCCTGGGGACAGTGCCACCCCAAACCCAAAGGGACAGTGCCACCCTGGGGACAGTGCCACCCCAAACCCAAAGGGACAGTGCCACCCTGGGGACAGTGCCACCCCAAACCCAAAGGGACAGTGGCACCCTGGGGACAGTGGCACCCCAAACCCCCTGGGGACAGTGGCACCCTGGGGACAGTGGCACCCTGGGGACAGTGCCACTGTGGGGACAGTGCCACCCCAAACCCCCTGGGGACAGTGGCACCCTGGGGACAGTGCCACCCCAGGTCCCTGTCCCCCTCACTTGATGAGGTTCTCCAGGAAGAGCCGCGCGTTGCTCAGCACCTGAGGGGACACAGGTGACATTAGCGTGACACGAGGGGACACGGGGGGGACACGGGGGGGACACGGGGGGGACACGGGGGTGACGTGAGGGTGACGTGAGGATGACATGAGGTGACACGGGGGGGACACGGGGGGGACACGGGGGTGACGTGAGGGTGACGTGAGGGTGACGTGAGGATGACATGAGGTGACACAGGTGACACGAGGGGACACGGGGGGGACGTGAGGATGACATGAGGTGACACAGGTGACACGGGGGGGACACAAGAGGCAACATTAGTGTGACATGAAGGTGACACGAGGGGGACACGGGGGTGACATGAGGGTGACATGGCAGTGACATGGGGAGGACACGGGGGGGACACAAGGAGTGACATGAGGGTGATACAGCGGTGACATGAGGATGACGTGAGGTGACACAAGTGACACGAGAGTGACATGGGGGTAACATAGGGGGACACGCAGGTGACACGGGGGTGACACAAAGGTGACACAAAGGTGACATGAAGGTGACACAAGGGTGACATGGCAGTGACATGAGAATGATGTGAGGTGACACAGGTGACACGGGGGGGACAGGGTGGTCACCAACCCCTCCAGCCCCCCAGGGACACCCCCAGCCCCTTGGGGACACCCCGGGGCTGTGCCACCCCAGGGCTGTGCCACCCTGAGCCGGTGCCACCCCGAGGCTGTTGCGTCACCGGGGGTGTGACACCGGGGGTGGCACCTGTGAGTCACCAGCGACAGGGACACGGCGGGGACAGGAGCCTGGGGACACTGCCGGCGGCACTGGGAGTGGCACTGGGGACACTGGGGGTGGCACTGGGGACACTGGGGGTGGCACTGGGGACAATGGGGACACCGCCGGTGGCACTGGGGACAATGGGGGTGGCACTGGGGACACTGGGGACACTGCCGGTGGCACTGGGAGTGGCACTGGGGACACTGGAGGTGGCACTGGGGACACCGGGGGTGGCACTGGGGACACTGGGGGTGGCACTAGGGACAGAGGGGACAATGGGGGTGGCACTGGGGTGGCACTGGGGACACTGGGGGTGGCACTGGGGACACTGGGGACACTGGAGGTGGCACTGGAGACACTGGGGACACTGGGGGTGGCACTGGGGACACTGGGGGGCTCCAGGGTCACCCCAGTGTCACCAGGTGGGCTCTGGACCCTCCTTGGGGACAAGGATGGAGACGCCGATGTCACCTCAATGTCACCCCAGTGTCACCAGGAGGGCTCTGGGCCCTGATGTCACCCCAATGTCACCCAGTGTCACCCCAGTGTCACCCCAGTGTCACCTCAGCGTCACCCCAGTGTCACCCCAGTGTCACCCCAGTGTCACCCCAGTGTCACCCAATGTCACCCAGTGTCACCCAGTGTCACACCAGTGTCACCCCAGTGTCACACCAGTGTCACCCCAGTGTCACACCAGTGTCACCCAGTGTCACCCAATGTCACCTCAGTGTCACCCCAGTGTCACCCCAGTGTCACCTCAGTGTCACCCCAGTGTCACCCCAGTGTCACCCCAGTGTCACCCAATGTCACCCAGTGTCACCTCAGTGTCACCCAGTGTCACCCCAGTGTCACCCAGTGTCACCCAGTGTCACCTCAGTGTCACCCAGTGTCACCCCAGTGTCACCCCAGTGTCACCCCAGTGTCACCCAGTGTCACCCAGTGTCACCTCAGTGTCACCCAATGTCACCCCAGTGTCACACCAGTGTCACCCCAGGGTCACCTCAGTGTCACACCAGTGTCACCCAGTGTCACCCCAGTGTCACCCAGTGTCACCCAATGTCACCCAGTGTCACCCAGTGTCACACCAGTGTCACACCAGTGTCACCTCAGTGTCACCCCAGTGTCACACCAGTGTCACCTCAGTGTCACCTCAGCGTCACCTCAGCGTCACCCCAGTGTCACACCAGTGTCACCCCAGTGTCACCCCAGTGTCACCCCAGTGTCACACCAGTGTCACCTCAGTGTCACCTCAGTGTCACCCCAGTGTCACCCCAGTGTCACCCAATGTCACCTCAGTGTCACCCAGTGTCACACCAGTGTCACACCAGTGTCACCTCGATGTCACCCAATGTCACCCAATGTCACCCCAGTGTCACACCAGTGTCACCCCAGTGTCACCCAATGTCACCCCAGTGTCACCCCAGTGTCACCCCAGTGTCACCCCAGTGTCACCCAGTGTCACCCCAGTGTCACCTCAGTGTCACCTCAGTGTCACCCCAGTGTCACCCCAGTGTCACCCCAGTGTCACCCAGTGTCACCTCAGTGTCACCTCAGTGTCACCTCAGTGTCACCCCAGTGTCACCCCAGTGTCACCCCAGTGTCACCCCAGTGTCACCCCAGTGTCACCCCAGTGTCACCTCAGTGTCACCCAGTGTCACCTCAGTGTCACCCCAGTGTCACCCCAGTGTCACCTCAGTGTCACCTCAGTGTCACCCCAGTGTCACCTCAGTGTCACCCAATGTCACCTCAGTGTCACCCCAGTGTCACCTCAGTGTCACCTCAGTGTCACCTCAGTGTCACCCAGTGTCACCCCAGTGTCACCTCAGTGTCACCCCAGTGTCACCCAGTGTCACCCCAGTGTCACCTCAGTGTCACCCCAGTGTCACCCCAGTGTCACCTCAGTGTCACCCAGTGTCACCTCAGTGTCACCTCAGTGTCACCTCAGTGTCACCCAGTGTCACCTCAGTGTCACCCCAGTGTCACCTCAGTGTCACCCCAGTGTCACCCAGTGTCACCCCAGTGTCACCCCAGTGTCCCCCCAGTGTCACCCAATGTCACCCCAGTGTCACCCCAGTGTCACCCCAGTGTCACCCCAGTGTCACCCCAGTGTCACCCCAGTGTCACCTCAGCGTCACCTCAGCGTCACCCAGTGTCACCCAGTGTCACCTCAGTGTCACCTCAGTGTCACCTCAGCGTCACCTCAGTGTCACCCCAGTGTCACCCCAGTGTCACCCAGTGTCACCCCAGTGTCACCCCAGTGTCACCCCAGTGTCACCTCAGCGTCACCTCAGCGTCACCTCAGTGTCACCCCAGTGTCACCCAGTGTCACCCCAGTGTCACCTCAGTGTCACCTCAGTGTCACCCCAGTGTCACCCCAGTGTCACCCAATGTCACCCAGTGTCACCCCAGTGTCACCATGGTGTCACCCCAGTGTCACCTCAGTGTCACCCCAGTGTCACCCCAGTGTCACCCCAGTGTCACACCAGTGTCACCCCAGTGTCACCTCAGTGTCACCCCAGTGTCACCCAGTGTCACCCCAGTGTCACCTCAGTGTCACCTCAGTGTCACCCCAGTGTCACACCAGTGTCACCCAATGTCACCCAATGTCACCCCAGTGTCACACCAGTGTCACCCAATGTCACCCCAGTGTCACCCCAGTGTCACCCCAGTGTCACCCCAGTGTCACCTCAGTGTCACACCAGTGTCACCTCAGTGTCACCCCAGTGTCACCCCAGTGTCACCTCAGTGTCACCCAATGTCACCCCAGTGTCACCCAGTGTCACCTCAATGTCACCCCAGTGTCACCCCAGTGTCATCCCAGTGTCACCCAATGTCACCCCAGTGTCACCCAGTGTCACCCCAGTGTCACCTCAGTGTCACCCCAGTGTCACCTCAGTGTCACCCCAGTGTCACCCCAGTGTCACCCAGTGTCACCCCAGTGTCACCCCAGTGTCACCCCAGTGTCACCCAATGTCACCCAGTGTCACCCCAGTGTCACCCAGTGTCACCCCAGTGTCACCTCAGTGTCACCTCAGTGTCACCCCAGTGTCACCTCAGTGTCACCCCAGTGTCACCCAGTGTCACCCCAGTGTCACCTCAGTGTCACCTCAGTGTCACCCCAGTGTCACCTCAGTGTCACCCCAGTGTCACCTCAGTGTCACCCCAGTGTCACCCAATGTCACCCCAGTGTCACCCAATGTCACCCCAGTGTCACCCAGTGTCACCCAGTGTCACCCAGTGTCACCTCAGTGTCACCCCAGTGTCACCCCAGTGTCACCCAGTGTCACCTCAGTGTCACCTCAGTGTCACCTCAGTGTCACCCCAGTGTCACCTCAGTGTCACCTCAGTGTCACCCCAGTGTCACCCCAGTGTCACCCCAGTGTCACCTCAGGGTCACCCCAGTGTCACCTCAGGGTCACCCAGTGTCACCCCAGTGTCACCCAGTGTCACCCCAGTGTCACCTCGAAGTCACCCCAGTGTCACCCCAGTGTCACCTCAGTGTCACCTCAGTGTCACCTCAGTGTCACCCCAGTGTCACCCAGTGTCACCCCAGTGTCACCCAGTGTCACCCAGTGTCACCTCAGTGTCACCCCAGTGTCACCCCAGTGTCACCTCAGTGTCACCTCAGTGTCACCCCAGTGTCACCTCAGTGTCACCCAATGTCACCTCAGTGTCACCTCAGTGTCACCCAGTGTCACCTCAGTGTCACCCCAGTGTCACCCCAGTGTCACCTCAGTGTCACCCAGTGTCACCTCAGTGTCACCCCAGTGTCACCCCAGTGTCACCCCAGTGTCACCCCAGTGTCACCCAGTGTCACCTCAGTGTCACCTCAGTGTCACCCAGTGTCACACCAGTGTCACCCCAGTGTCACCTCAGTGTCACCCAGTGTCACCCAGTGTCACACCAGTGTCACCCCAGTGTCACCTCAGTGTCACCTCAGTGTCACCCAGTGTCACACCAGTGTCACCCCAGTGTCACCTCAGTGTCACCCAGTGTCACCCAGTGTCACACCAGTGTCACCCCAGTGTCACCTCAGTGTCACCCCAGTGTCACCCTAATGTCCCCCCAGTGTCACCCCAGTGTCACCCCAGTGTCACCCCAGTGTCATCCCAGTGTCACCCAATGTCACCCCAGTGTCACCCAGTGTCACACCAGTGTCACCCAGTGTCACCCCAGTGTCACCCCAGTGTCACCCCAGTGTCACCTCAGTGTCACCCCAGTGTCACCTCAGTGTCACCCCAGTGTCACACCAGTGTCACCCCAGTGTCACCCCAGTGTCACCCCAGTGTCACCCCAGTGTCACCTCAGTGTCACCCCAGTGTCACCCCAGTGTCACACCAGTGTCACACCAGTGTCACCTCAATGTCACCCCAGTGTCACCTCAGTGTCACCCCAGTGTCACCCCAGTGTCACCTCAGTGTCACCCCAGTGTCACACCAGTGTCACCCCAGTGTCACCCAGTGTCACCCCAGTGTCACCCCAGTGTCACCCCAGTGTCACCCAGTGTCACCTCAATGTCACCCCAGTGTCACCCAGTGTCACCTCAATGTCACCCCAGTGTCACCCCAGTGTCACCTCAGTGTCACCCCAGTGTCACCTCAGTGTCACCCCAGTGTCACCCCAGTGTCACCCAGTGTCACCTCAATGTCACCCCAGTGTCACCCCAGTGTCACCCCAGTGCCACCCCAGTGTCACCCAGTGTCACCCCAGTGTCACCTCAGCGTCACCCAGTGTCACCCCAGTGTCACCCCAGTGTCACCCCAGTGTCACCCAATGTCACCCAGTGTCACCCCAGTGTCACCATGGTGTCACCCCAGTGTCACCTCAGTGTCACCCCAGTGTCACCCAGTGTCACCCCAGTGTCACCTCAGTGTCACCTCAGTGTCACCCCAGTGTCACCTCAGTGTCACCCCAATGTCACCCCAGTGTCACCCAGTGTCACACCAGTGTCACCCAATGTCACCCAATGTCACCCCAGTGTCACCTCAATGTCACCCCAATGTCACCCCAGTGTCACACCAGTGTCACCCAATGTCACCCCAGTGTCACCCCAGTGTCACCTCAGTGTCACCTCAGTGTCACCCCAGTGTCACCCCAGTGTCACCTCAGTGTCACCTCAGTGTCACCCCAGTGTCACCCCAGTGTCACCCAATGTCACCTCAGTGTCACCCAGTGTCACCCCAGTGTCACCTCAGTGTCACCCCAGTGTCACCTCAGTGTCACCCCAGTGTCACCCCAGTGTCACCCAGTGTCACCTCAGTGTCACCCCAGTGTCACCTCAGTGTCACCTCAGTGTCACCCCAGTGTCACCCCAGTGTCACCCCAGTGTCACCTCAGTGTCACCCCAGTGTCACCCCAGTGTCACCCCAGTGTCACCCAATGTCACCCAGTGTCACCCCAGTGTCACCCAGTGTCACCCCAGTGTCACCTCAGTGTCACCTCAGTGTCACCCCAGTGTCACCTCAGTGTCACCCCAGTGTCACCCAGTGTCACCCCAGTGTCACCTCAGTGTCACCTCAGTGTCACCCAGTGTCACCTCAGTGTCACCTCAGTGTCACCCCAGTGTCACACCAGTGTCACCCAATGTCACCCAATGTCACCCCAGTGTCACACCAGTGTCACCCAATGTCACCCCAGTGTCACCTCAGTGTCACCTCAGTGTCACCTCAGTGTCACCCCAGTGTCACCTCAGTGTCACCCCAGTGTCACCCAGTGTCACCCCAGTGTCACCCCAGTGTCACCTCAGTGTCACCCCAGTGTCACCCAATGTCACCCCAGTGTCACCCAGTGTCACCCCAGTGTCACCTCAGTGTCACCCCAGTGTCACCCAGTGTCACCCCAGTGTCACCCAGTGTCACCCAGTGTCACCCCAGTGTCACCCAGTGTCACCCAGTGTCACCCAGTGTCACCTCAGTGTCACCTCAGTGTCACCCCAGTGTCACCCAGTGTCACCCCAGTGTCACCCAGTGTCACCTCAGTGTCACCCCAGTGTCACCTCAGTGTCACCCCAGTGTCACCCCAGTGTCACCTCAGTGTCACCCCAGTGTCACCCCAGTGTCATTCCAGTGTCACCCAATGTCACCCCAGTGTCACCCAGTGTCACCCCAGTGTCACCCAGTGTCACCTCAGTGTCACCTCAGTGTCACCCCAGTGTCACCCCAGTGTCACCCCAGTGTCACCCAGTGTCACCCAGTGTCACCCCAGTGTCACCTCAGTGTCACCCCAGTGTCACCTCAGTGTCACCCAATGTCACCCCAGTGTCACCCCAGTGTCACCCAATGTCACCCCAGTGTCACCCCAGTGTCACCCCAGTGTCACCCAGTGTCACCTCAGTGTCACCCCAGTGTCACCCAATGTCACCCCAGTGTCACCCCAGTGCCACCCCAGTGTCACCCCAGTGTCACCCCAGTGTCACCCCAGTGTCACCCAATGTCACCCCAGTGTCACCCCAGTGTCACCCCAGTGTCACCCCAGTGTCACCCAGTGTCACCTCAGTGTCACCCCAGTGTCACCCAGTGTCACCTCAGTGTCACCCCAGTGTCACCCCAGTGTCACCCCAGTGTCACCCCAGTGTCACCTCAGTGTCACCCAATGTCACCCCAGTGTCACCCCAGTGTCACCTCAGTGTCACCCCAGTGTCACCCCAGTGTCACCTCAATGTCACCTCAATGTCACCCCAGTGTCACCTCAGTGTCACCCCAGTGTCACCCCAGTGTCACCCAATGTCACCCCAGTGTCACCCAGTGTCACCCCAGTGTCACCTCAGTGTCACCCCAGTGTCACCCCAGTGTCACCCAGTGTCACCCCAGTGTCACCCCAGTGTCACCCCAGTGTCACCCAATGTCACCCAGTGTCACCCCAGTGTCACCCAGTGTCACCCCAGTGTCACCTCAGTGTCACCTCAGTGTCACCCCAGTGTCACCTCAGTGTCACCCCAGTGTCACCCAGTGTCACCCCAGTGTCACCTCAGTGTCACCTCAGTGTCACCCCAGTGTCACCTCAGTGTCACCCCAGTGTCACACCAGTGTCACCCAATGTCACCCAATGTCACCCCAGTGTCACACCAGTGTCACCCAATGTCACCCCAGTGTCACCTCAGTGTCACCTCAGTGTCACCTCAGTGTCACCCAGTGTCACCCCAGTGTCACCCCAGTGTCACCTCAGTGTCACCCCAGTGTCACCCAATGTCACCCCAGTGTCACCCAGTGTCACCCCAGTGTCACCCCAGTGTCACCTCAGTGTCACCCCAGTGTCACCCAATGTCACCCCAGTGTCACCCAGTGTCACCCCAGTGTCACCTCAGTGTCACCCCAGTGTCACCCAGTGTCACCCAGTGTCACCCAGTGTCACCCCAGTGTCACCCAGTGTCACCTCAGTGTCACCCAGTGTCACCCAGTGTCACCCAGTGCCACCCCAGTGTCACCCCAGTGTCACCCCAGTGTCACCCCAGTGTCACCCAATGTCACCCCAGTGTCACCCCAGTGTCACCCCAGTGTCACCCAGTGTCACCTCAGTGTCACCCCAGTGTCACCCAGTGTCACCCCAGTGTCACCTCAGTGTCACCCCAGTGTCACCCAGTGTCACCCCAGTGTCACCCAGTGTCACCCAGTGTCACCCAGTGTCACACCAGTGTCACCCAGTGTCACCTCAGTGTCACCCAGTGTCACCCAGTGTCACCCCAGTGTCACCTCAGTGTCACCTCAGTGTCACCTCAGTGTCACCCCAGTGTCACCCCAGTGTCACACCAGTGTCACCCCAGTGTCACACCAGTGTCACCTCAGTGTCACCCAGTGTCACCTCAGTGTCACCCAGTGTCACCCAGTGTCACCCAGTGTCACCTCAGTGTCACCCAGTGTCACCCAGTGTCACCTCAGTGTCACCCAATGTCACCCCAGTGCCACCCCAGTGTCACCCCAGTGTCACCCCAGTGTCACCCCAGTGTCACCCAATGTCACCCCAGTGTCACCCCAGTGTCACCCCAGTGTCACCCCAGTGTCACCCCAGTGTCACCCCAGTGTCACACCAGTGTCACCTCAGTGTCACCTCAGTGTCACCCCAGTGTCACCCCAGTGTCACCTCAGCGTCACCCAGTGTCACACCAGTGTCACCCCAGTGTCACCCCAGTGTCACCTCAGTGTCACCCCAGTGTCACACCAGTGTCACCCAATGTCACCCCAGTGTCACACCAGTGTCACCTCAGTGTCACCCCAGTGTCACCCCAGTGTCACCTCAGGGTCACCCCAGTGTCACCCAGTGTCACCTCAGTGTCACCCCAGTGTCACCCAATGTCACCCAGTGTCACCCAGTGTCACCCCAGTGTCACCCCAGTGTCACCCCAGTGTCACCCCAGTGTCACCTCAGTGTCACCCCAGTGTCACCCCAGTGCCACACCAGTGTCACCCCAGTGTCACCCCAGTGTCACCCAGTGTCACCCAGTGTCACCCCAGTGTCACCCCAGTGTCACCCCAGTGTCACCCAATGTCACCCAGTGTCACCCCAGTGTCACCCAGTGTCACCCCAGTGTCACCTCAGTGTCACCTCAGTGTCACCCCAGTGTCACCTCAGTGTCACCCCAGTGTCACACCAGTGTCACCCAATGTCACCCAATGTCACCCCAGTGTCACCCAGTGTCACCTCAATGTCACCCCAATGTCACCCCAGTGTCACACCAGTGTCACCCAATGTCACCCCAGTGTCACCTCAGTGTCACCTCAGTGTCACCTCAGTGTCACCCCAGTGTCACCTCAGTGTCACCCCAGTGTCACCCAGTGTCACCCAGTGTCACCCCAGTGTCACCCAATGTCACCCCAGTGTCACCCAGTGTCACCCCAGTGTCACCTCAGTGTCACCCCAGTGTCACCCAGTGTCACCCCAGTGTCACCCAGTGTCACCCCAGTGTCACCCCAGTGTCACCCAGTGTCACCCAGTGTCACCCAGTGTCACCCCAGTGTCACCTCAGTGTCACCCCAGTGTCACCTCAGTGTCACCCAATGTCACCTCAGTGTCACCCCAGTGTCACCCCAGTGTCACCTCAGTGTCACCCCAGTGTCACCCCAGTGTCATCCCAGTGTCACCCAATGTCACCCCAGTGTCACCCAGTGTCACCCCAGTGTCACCCCAGTGTCACCCCAGTGTCACCCAGTGTCACCCCAGTGTCACCCAGTGTCACCCAGTGTCACCCAGTGTCACCCCAGTGTCACCTCAGTGTCACCCCAGTGTCACCTCAGTGTCACCCAATGTCACCCCAGTGCCACCCCAGTGTCACCCCAGTGTCACCCCAGTGTCACCCCAGTGTCACCCAATGTCACCCCAGTGTCACCTCAGTGTCACCTCAGTGTCACACCAGTGTCACCCCAGTGTCACACCAGTGTCACCCCAGTGTCACACCAGTGTCACCTCAATGTCACCCCAGTGTCACCTCAGTGTCACCCCAGTGTCACCCCAGTGTCACCCAGTGTCACCTCAATGTCACCCCAGTGTCACCTCAGTGTCACCCCAGTGTCACCCCAGTGTCACCCAGTGTCACCTCAATGTCACCCCAGTGTCACCCAGTGTCACCTCAATGTCACCCCAGTGTCACCCAGTGTCACCTCAATGTCACCCCAGTGTCACCTCAGTGTCACCCCAGTGTCACACCAGTGTCACCCCAGTGTCACCCAGTGTCACCCCAGTGTCACCTCAGTGTCACCCCAGTGTCACCCCAGTGTCACCTCAGTGTCACCCCAGTGTCACCCCAGTGTCACCCCAGTGTCACCTCAGTGTCACCCCAGTGTCACACCAGTGTCACCCCAGTGTCACCCCAGTGTCACCCCAGTGTCACCTCAGTGTCACCCCAGTGTCACCCCAGTGTCACCCCAGTGTCACCTCAGTGTCACCCCAGTGTCACACCAGTGTCACCCCAGTGTCACCCAGTGTCACCCCAGTGTCACCTCAGTGTCACCTCAGGGTCACCCCAGTGTCACCTCAGTGTCACCCCAGTGTCACCTCAGTGTCACCTCAGTGTCACACCAGTGTCACCTCAGTGTCACCCCAGTGTCACCTCAGTGTCACCCCAGTGTCACCCCAGTGTCACCTCAGTGTCACCCCAGTGTCACCTCAATGTCACCCCAGTGTCACCCCAGTGACATCCAGTGTCACCCCAGTGTCACCCAGTGTCACCTCAGTGTCACCCCAGTGTCACCCCAGTGTCACCCAGTGTCACCCAGTGTCACCCAGTGTCACACCAGTGTCACCCAGTGTCACCTCAGTGTCACCTCAGTGTCACCCCAGTGTCACCTCAGTGTCACCCAGTGTCACCCAGTGTCACCTCAGTGTCACCCCAGTGTCACCCCAGTGTCACCTCAGTGTCACCCAGTGTCACCCAGTGTCACACCAGTGTCATCCCAGTGTCACCCAATGTCACCCCAGTGTCACCCAGTGTCACCCTAATGTCCCCCCAGTGTCATCCCAGTGTCACCCAGTGTCACACCAGTGTCACCCAGTGTCACCCCAGTGTCACCCCAGTGTCACCTCAGTGTCACCCCAGTGTCACCTCAGTGTCACCCAGTGTCACCCCAGTGTCACCTCAGTGTCACCTCAGTGTCACCCAGTGTCACCCAATGTCACCTCAGTGTCACCCCAGTGTCACCCAGTGTCACCTCAGTGTCACCTCAATGTCACCTCAATGTCACCCCAGTGTCACACCAGTGTCACCTCAGTGTCACCTCAGTGTCACACCAGTGTCACCTCAGTGTCACCTCAGTGTCACACCAGTGTCACCTCAGTGTCACCCCAGTGTCACCCCAGTGTCACCCCAGTGTCACCCCAGTGTCACCCCAGTGTCACCCAATGTCACCTCAGTGTCACCCAGTGTCACACCAGTGTCACCCAGTGTCACACCAGTGTCACACCAGTGTCACCTCGATGTCACCCAATGTCACCCAATGTCACCCCAGTGTCACACCAGTGTCACCCCAGTGTCACCCAGTGTCACCCCAGTGTCACCCCAGTGTCACCCCAGTGTCACCCCAGTGTCACCCCAGTGTCACCTCAGTGTCACCTCAGTGTCACCCCAGTGTCACCTCAGTGTCACCCAATGTCACCTCAGTGTCACCCCAGTGTCACCCCAGTGTCACCCCAGTGTCACCTCAGTGTCACCTCAGTGTCACCCAATGTCACCCCAGTGCCACCCCAGTGTCACCCAGTGTCACCCCAGTGTCACCTCAGCGTCACCCAGTGTCACACCAGTGTCACCCCAGTGTCACCCCAGTGTCACCCCAGTGTCACCTCAGCGTCACCCAGTGTCACCCCAGTGTCACCCCAGTGTCACCCCAGTGTCACCCAGTGTCACCTCAGTGTCACCCCAGTGTCACCATGGTGTCACCCCAGTGTCACCTCAGTGTCACCCCAGTGTCACCCCAGTGTCACCCCAGTGTCACCTCAGTGTCACCCCAGTGTCACCCAGTGTCACCCCAGTGTCACCATGGTGTCACCCCAGTGTCACCTCAGTGTCACCCCAGTGTCACCCCAGTGTCACCCCAGTGTCACCTCAGTGTCACCCCAGTGTCACCCAGTGTCACCCCAGTGTCACCTCAGTGTCACCTCAGTGTCACCTCAGTGTCACCCCAGTGTCACACCAGTGTCACCCCAGTGTCACCCAGTGTCACCCCAGTGTCACCCCAGTGTCACCTCAATGTCACCCCAGTGTCACACCAGTGTCACCCAATGTCACCCCAGTGTCACCCCAGTGTCACCTCAGTGTCACCTCAGTGTCACCCCAGTGTCACCCCAGTGTCACCCCAGTGTCACCCCAGTGTCACCTCAGTGTCACCCCAGTGTCACCTCAGTGTCACCCAGTGTCACCCAGTGTCACCTCAGTGTCACACCAGTGTCACCTCAGTGTCACCCAGTGTCACCTCAGTGTCACCCCAGTGTCACCTCAGTGTCACCCCAGTGTCACACCAGTGTCACCCAATGTCACCCCAGTGTCACCCCAGTGTCACCCAGTGTCACCTCAATGTCACCCCAATGTCACCCCAGTGTCACACCAGTGTCACCCAATGTCACCCCAGTGTCACCTCAGTGTCACCTCAGTGTCACCTCAGTGTCACCCCAGTGTCACCTCAGTGTCACCCCAGTGTCACCCAGTGTCACCCAGTGTCACCCCAGTGTCACCCAATGTCACCCCAGTGTCACCCAGTGTCACCCCAGTGTCACCTCAGTGTCACCCCAGTGTCACCCAGTGTCACCCCAGTGTCACCCAGTGTCACCCAGTGTCACCCCAGTGTCACCCAGTGTCACCCAGTGTCACCCAGTGTCACCCCAGTGTCACCTCAGTGTCACCCCAGTGTCACCTCAGTGTCACCCAGTGTCACCCCAGTGTCACCCAATGTCACCTCAGTGTCACCCCAGTGTCACCTCAGTGTCACCCCAGTGTCACCCCAGTGTCACCTCAGTGTCACCCCAGTGTCACCCCAGTGTCATCCCAGTGTCACCCAATGTCACCCCAGTGTCACCCAGTGTCACCCCAGTGTCACCTCAGTGTCACCCCAGTGTCACCCCAGTGTCACCCCAGTGTCACCCAGTGTCACCCCAGTGTCACCCAGTGTCACCCAGTGTCACCCAGTGTCACCCCAGTGTCACCTCAGTGTCACCCCAGTGTCACCTCAGTGTCACCCAATGTCACCCCAGTGCCACCCCAGTGTCACCCCAGTGTCACCCCAGTGTCACCCCAGTGTCACCCAATGTCACCCCAGTGTCACCCCAGTGTCACCTCAGTGTCACCCAGTGTCACCCCAGTGTCACCCAGTGTCACCCCAGTGTCACCCCAGTGTCACCCCAGTGTCACCCCAGTGTCACCCAGTGTCACCCCAGTGTCACCCCAGTGTCACCCCAGTGTCACCCCAGTGTCACCTCAGTGTCACCTCAGTGTCACCCCAGTGTCACCCCAGTGTCACCCAGTGTCACCCCAGTGTCACCCCAGTGTCACCCCAGTGTCACCCCAGTGTCACCTCAGTGTCACCTCAGTGTCACCCCCTATCGCGACACAATGGGAGCTCTATCGCGACATGAAGGAACTCTATCACGACATGGCAGGGCTCTATCGCGACACGAGGGGACCTCTGTCACTACCCAAGGTGGGACTCTATCGTGACACAAGGGAGGCTGTATCGCGACATGAGAGGGAGTTCTATTGCGACACAATGGGAGCTCTATCATGATATGAGAGGGAGTTCTATTGCGACACAAGGGAGGCTCTATCGTGATATGACAGGGCTCTATCACGACATGAGGGGACCTCTGTCACTACCCAAGGTGGGGCTCTGTCGCGACACAAGGAGGGCTCTATCACGATATGAGAGGGGACTCTATCGCGACACAATGGAGGCTCTATCGCGATATGAGAGGGAGTTCTATTGCGACACAAGGGAGGCTCTATCACGACATGACAGGGCTCTATCACGATATGGCAGGGCTCTATCGCGACATGAGAGGGGCTCAGTCGTGACACAATGGAGGCTCTATCGCAACATGAGAGGGAGTTCTATTGCGACACAAGGGAGGCTCTATCACGACATGACAGGGCTCTATCACGACATGGCAGGGCTCTATCGCGACACGAGGGGACTTCTAGCACTACCCAAGGTGGGGTTCTGTTGTGACACAAGGAGGGCTCTATCGCGATATGAGAGGGAACTCTATCGTGACACAAGGAGGGCTCTATCATGACATGACAGGGCTCTATCACGATATGACAGGGCTCTATCACGACATGACAGGGCTCTATCACGACATGACAGGGCTCTATCACGACATGGCAGGGCTCTATCACGACACGAGGGGACTTCTACCACTACCCAAGGTGGGGCTCTGTCGCGACACAAGGAGGGCTCTATCACGATATGAGAGGGGACTCTATCGCGACACAATGGAGGGCTCTATCATGACATGAGAGGGGGTTCTGTTGTGACACTATGAGGGCTCTATCACGATATGAGAGGGCTCTATCGCGACATGAGAGGGGCTCAGTCGTGACACAATGGAGGCTCTATCGCGATATGAGAGGGCTCTATCGCGACATGAGAGGGGCTCAGTCGTGACACAAGGAGGGCTCTATCGCGATATGAGAGGGGACTCTATCGTGACACAAGGAGGGCTCTATCACGACATGACAGGGCTCTATCGCGACATGAGAGGGGCTCAGTCGTGACACAATGGAGGCTCTATCGCGATATGAGAGGGAGTTCTATCGCGACACAAGGGAGGCTCTATCGCGACATGAGAGGGAGTTCTATTGCGACACAAGGAGGGCTCTATCACGACATGACAGGGCTCTATCGCGACACGAGCGGACCTCTGTCACTACACAAGGAGGGCTCTATCGCGATAGGAAGGGCTTTACCTCTCCACCCTGCGACTCCAATTGATTCCACCCTGGACGGAGCCACGCCCCCGAGCTGGGCGGGACTATCACGACAGGGCTCAGTCGCGACACAAGAGGGGCTCTATCGTGATATGAAGGGGAGCTCTATCGTGATATGAAGGGGAGCTCTATCGCAATACGAGGGAGATGTCTATCACGACATGACAGAGAGCTCTATCGTGATATGAAGGGGAGCTCTATCGCGATATGAGGGGAGCTCCATCACAACACGACGGAGAGCTCTATCGTGACACAAGAGGGGCTCTATCGTGATATGAAGGGGAGCTCTGTCGTGATACGAGGGAGATCTCTATCACGACATGACAGAGAGCTCTATCGTGACACAAGAGGGGCTCTATCGTGATATGAAGGGGAGCTCTATCACGATACGAGGGCAATCTCTATCACGACATGACAGAGAGCTCTATCGTGACACAAGAGAGGCTCTATCATGATATGAAAGAGAGCTCTATCACGATACAAGGGAGATCCATCACGACATGACAGAGAGCTCTATCGTGACACAAGAGGGGCTCTATCGTGATATGAAGGGGAGCTCTATTGCGATACGAGGGCAATCTCTATCACGACATGACAGCTCTATCGTGACAAGAGGAGCTTTATCACAACATGACAGAGAGCTCTATCGCGATACGAGGGAGATCTCTATCACAACATGACAGAGAGCTCTATCGTGACACAAGAGGGGCTCTATCGTGATATGAAGGGGAGCCCTATCATGATATGAGGGGAGCTCTATCACGACATGACAGAGAGCTCTATCGTGACAGGAAGGGCTTCATCCATCCCAGCGACTCCAATAAACCCTGCCCCGGATGGAGCCACGCCCCCGAGCTGGGCGGGACTATCGCGACAGGGGCGCTATCGCGACACCAGGGGGTGCTATCGCGACACAAGGGGGCGCTATTGACACACGACAGGGGCTCTATCGCGACACACGACAGGGGCTCTATCGCGACACACGACAGGGGCTCTATCGCGACACACGACAGGGGCGCTATCGCGACACCAAGGGGCTCTATCGCGACACACGACAGGGGCTCTATCGCGACACACGACAGGGGCGCTATCGCGACACACGACAGGGGCTCTATCGCGACAGGGGCTCTATCGCGACACACGACAGGGGCGCTATCGCGACACCGGGGGCTCTATCGCGACACACGACAGGGGCTCTATCGCGACACACGACAGGGGCTCTATCGCGACACACGACAGGGGCTCTATCGCGACACACGACAGGGGCTCTATCGCGACACCGGGGGCGCTATCGCGACACACGACAGGGGCTCTATCGCGACACCGGGGGCGCTATTGCGACACACGACAGGGGCTCTATTGCGACACACGACAGGGGCTCTATCGCGACACAAGGGGGCGCTATCGCGACTCACAGGGGCTCTATCGCGACTCACAGGGGCTCTATCGCGACTCACAGGGGCTCTATCGCGACACACGACAGGGGCTCTATCGCGACACACGACAGGGGCTCTATCGCGACACACGACAGGGGCTCTATCGCGACACACGACAGGGGCTCTATCGTGACACCAGGGGGCTCTATCGCGACACACGACAGGGGCTCTATCGCGACACAAGATGGGGCTCTATCGCGACACACGACAGGGGCTCTATCGCGACACACGACAGGGGCTCTATCGCGACACACGACAGGGGCTCTATCGCGACACACGACAGGGGCTCTATCGCGACACCAGGGGGCTCTATCGCGACACACAACAGGGGCTCTATCGCGACACCAGGGGGCTCTATCGCGACACGACAGGGGCTCTATCGCGACACACGACAGGGGCTCTATCGCGACACAACAGGGGCTCTATCGCGACACACGACAGGGGCACTATCGCGACAGGGGCGCTATCGCGACACACGACAGGGGCGCTATCGCGACACACGACAGGGGCTCTATCGCGACACACGACAGGGGCTCTATCGCGACACGAGGGGGCTCTATCGCGACACCGGGGGCGCTATCGCGACACACGACAGGGGCTCTATCGCGACACACCACAGGGGCTCTATCGCGACACCAGGGGGCTCTATCGCGACAGGGGCGCTATCGCGACTCACCAGCATGACCACACACCAGTTGAGCACCCCGCGGTAGTTGCTGTAGCCGCTGGCCGAGCTCAGCAGAGACTCCTGCACCTTGTGACACCTGGGGACACGGCAGGGACACGTTGGGGACATGCTGGGGACAGCTTGGGGACACGGCACGGACAGGCATGGGGGAGGGGAACAGACAGGGACACGACAGGGACACGTTGGGGACATGCTGGGGACAGCTTGGGGACACGGCACGGACAGGCATGGGGGAGGGGAACAGACAGGGACACGACAGGGACACGCTGGGGACAGCTCGGGGACAGCTCGGGGACAGGAACAGAGGGGGACACATTGGGGACACATTGGGGACAAGACAGGGACACGTTGGGGACATGCTGGGGACAGCTTGGGGACACGGCACGGACAGGCATGGGGGAGGGGAACAGACAGGGACATGACAGGGACACGCTGGGGACAGAACCAGGACACGTTGGGGACAGCTCGGGGACATGCTGGGGACACGGCAGGGACACGTTGGGGACATGCTGGGGACAGCTTGGGGACAGGCATGGGGGAGGGGAACAGACAGGGACACGGCAGGGACATGCTGGGGACAGCTCGGGGACAGCTCAGGGACAGGAACAGAGGGGGACACATTGGGGACACATTGGGGACAAGACAGGGACACGTTGGGGACATGTTGGGGACAGCTTGGGGACACGTCAGGGATAGCTTGGGGACAAACAGGGAGAGGGGCACAGATGGGGACACGTTGGGGACAGGTCGGGGACAGGCATGGGGGAGGGGCACAGACAGGGACACATTGGGGACAGAACCAGGACATGCTGGGGACACGCTGGGGACATGTCAGGGACACGTCAGGGACAGCTCGGGGACACATCAGGGACATGTTCGGGACAGGCTGGGGACACAATGGGGACACATTGGGGACATGTTGGGGACAGTAGTGACACAGGAGGGACACAGCAGTGACACAGGAGGGACACAGGAGGGACACAGGAGGGACACAGGAGGGACACAGGAGGGACACAGGAGGGGACAGAGGTGACACAGCAGGTGACAGGAGGGGACAGAGATGACATAGGAGGGACACAGGAGGGACAGAGGTGACACAGCAGTGACAGGGGTGACACAGGAGGGACACACAGGGACAGGGGTGACACAGGAGGTGACAGCAGTGACACAGCAGTGACACAGGAGAGGACAGAGGTGACACAGGTGGGACACAGGAGGGACAGAGGTGACACAGGAGTGACACACAGGTATAGGGGTGACACAAGAGGGGACAGGGGTGACACAGGAGGGACAGAGGTGACACAGGTGGGACAGAGGTGACACAGGAGGGACACACAGGGACAGAGGTGACACAGGAGGGGACAGGAGGGACACAGGTGACACAGGAGGGGACAGGGGTGACACAGGGGTGACAGGTGACACAGGAGGGGACACACAGGGACAGGGGTGACACAGGAGGGACAGAGGTGACACAGGAGGAGACACACAGGGACAGGGGTGACACAGGGGTGACAGAGGTGACACAGGAGGGTACAGAGGTGACACAGGAGGTGGCACAGGAGGGACAGAGGTGACACAGGAGGGACACAGGAGGGACAGGGGTGACACAGGAGGGACAGAGGGTGACACAGGAGGGGACAGAGGTGACACAGGAGGGGACAGGGGTGACACAGGAGGGACAGAGGTGACACAGGAGGGACACAGGAGGGACAGCAGTGACACAGGAGGGGACAGAGGAGGTGACACAGGTGGGACAGAGGAGGTGACACAGGAGGGACACAGGAGGGACAGAGGTGACACAGGAGGGACAGAGGTGACAGAGGAGGGACACACAGGGACAGGAGTGACACAGGAGGGACAGAGGTGACACAGCAGTGACAGGGGTGACACAGGAGGGGACACACAGGGACAGGGGTGACACAGGAGGTGACAGCAGTGACACAGCAGTGACACAGGAGAGGACAGAGGTGACACAGGTGGGACACAGGAGGGACAGAGGTGACACAGGAGTGACACACAGGTATAGGGGTGACACAAGAGGGGACAGGGGTGACACAGGAGGGACAGAGGTGACACAGGTGGGACAGAGGTGACACAGGAGGGACACACAGGGACAGAGGTGACACAGGAGGGGACAGGAGGGACACAGGTGACACAGGAGGGGACAGGGGTGACACAGGGGTGACAGGTGACACAGGAGGGGACACACAGGGACAGGGGTGACACAGGAGGGACAGAGGTGACACAGGAGGAGACACACAGGGACAGGGGTGACACAGGGGTGACAGAGGTGACACAGGAGGGTACAGAGGTGACACAGGAGGTGGCACAGGAGGGACAGAGGTGACACAGGAGGGACACAGGAGGGACAGGGGTGACACAGGAGGGACAGAGGTGACACAGGAGGGGACAGAGGTGACACAGGAGGGGACACAGGTGACACAGGAGGGACACAGGAGGGACAGAGGTGACACAGGAGGGACACAGGAGGGACAGGGGTGACACAGGAGGGACAGGGTGACACAGGGGTGACACAGGAGGGACAGGGGTGACACAGGAGGGACAGGGGTGACACAGGAGGGAACAGAGGTGACACAGGAGGGACAGAGGTGACACAGGAGGGACAGAGGTGACACAGGAGGGACACAGGAGGGACAGAGGTGACACAGGAGGGACAGAGGTGACACAGGTGGGACAGAGGTGACACAGGAGGGACACAGGAGGGACAGAGGTGACACAGGTGGGACAGAGGAGGTGACACAGGTGGGACAGAGGAGGTGACACAGGAGGGACACACAGGGACAGAGGTGACACAGGAGGGACACAGGAGGGACACAGGAGGGACACAGGAGGGACAGAGGTGACACAGGAGGGACAGAGGTGACACAGGAGGGACACAGGAGGGACAGAGGTGACACAGGAGGGACAGAGGTGACACAGGAGGGACACAGGGGTGACACAGGAGGGGACAGAGGTGACACAGGAGGGACACAGGAGGGACAGAGGTGACACAGGAGGGACACAGCAGTGACACAGGAGGGACAGAGGTGACACAGGAGGGGACAGAGGTGACACAGGAGGGACAGGGGTGACACAGGAGGGACAGGGTGACACAGGAGGGTACAGAGGTGACACAGGAGGGACAGAGGTGACACAGGAGGGACAGGGGTGACACAGGGGTGACACAGGAGGGACAGGGGTGACACAGGAGGGTACAGAGGTGACACAGGAGGGACAGAGGTGACACAGGAGGGACAGGGGTGACACAGGGTGACACAGGAGGGACAGAGGTGACACAGGAGGGGACACACAGGGACAGGGGTGACACAGGAGGGACAGAGGTGGCACAGGAGGGGACACACAGGGACAGGGGTGACACAGGAGGGACAGGGGTGACACAGGAGGGGACAGAGGTGACACAGGAGGGACAGAGGTGGCACAGGAGGTGACACAGGAGGTGACACAGGAGGGACAGAGGTGACACAGGAGGGGACACACAGGGACAGGGGTGACACAGGAGGGGACACAGGAGGGACAGAGGTGACACAGGAGGGTACAGAGGTGACACAGGAGGTGGCACAGGAGGGACAGAGGTGACACAGGTGGGACAGAGGAGGTGACACAGGAGGGACACAGGAGGGACAGAGGTGACACAGGAGGGACACAGGAGGGACAGAGGTGACACAGGAGGGGACAGAGGTGACACAGGAGGGTACAGAGGTGACACAGGAGGGGACACACAGGGACGGGGTGACACAGGAGGGACAGAGGTGACACAGGAGGGACACAGGAGGGACACAGGTGACACAGGAGGGGACACAGGTGACACAGGAGGGACAGAGGTGACACAGGAGGGACACACAGGGACGGGGTGACACAGGAGGGACACAGGGGTGACACAGGAGGGTACAGAGGTGACACAGGAGGTTGGCACAGGAGGGACAGCGGGCACAGGGCGGTGGCAGTGCCAGGTCCGGGTCCAGAGTCCCCCCGGATAAGATATGAGGCGATCAGGGCTAATCAGGGCTAATTAGGGTAATTAGGGTAATTAGCGCTGATTGGGGGGGACAGGGGGTCAGGGACAGCACCCAGGGGGGCGGGGGTGTCCCCAGGGGTGTCCCCAGGGTCACCCCGAGTCCCCTGAGCCCCTCTGGGGTGACCCGGGGAGATCTGGGGTGGCCCAGGGGGATTTTGGGGTGACCCTGGGGGTTTGGGTGTCCCTGGGGGATTTGGGGTGACCCTTGGGGATTTTGGGGTGGCCCGGGGGGGTTTGGGGTGACCCGGGAGGATTTGGGGTGGCCCGGGGGAGTTTTGGGGTGACCCGGGAGGATTTGGGGTGGCCTGGGGGAGTTTTGGGGTGACCCAGAGGGGTTTTGGGGTGTCCCGGGGGGGTCTTTGGGGTGACCCAGGGGATTGTGGGGTGACCCGAAGGGTTTGGGGTGTCCTGGGAGGGATTTGGGGTGTCCCTGGGGGATTTAGGGTGGCCCTGGGGGTTTGGGGTGACCGGGGGGATTTTGGGGTGTCCCTGGGGGGTTTTGGGGTGACCGGGGGGATTTTGGGGTGGCCCTGGGGATTTTGGGGTGACCCGGGAGGATTTGGGGTGACCCTGGGGATTTGGGGTGTCCCTGGGGGATTTGGGGTGACCCTGGGGGATTTTGGGGTGACCCAGGGGGATTTTGGGGTGGCCCGGGGGGGTTTGGGGTGACCCAGAGGGGATTTGGGGTGACCCGGAAGGATTTGGGGTGACCCGGAAGGATTTGGGGTGGTCTTGGGGGGATTTTGGGGCTCCTGGATTGGGCAGTCAGGGGGGATCCCCTTGGGGACCCCAGCCATGGGCAGGGCATGAGGGGACACCCCAAAAAGGGACAGGGGACACCCCAAAATCAGGGACAGGGGGACACCCCAAAGCAGGGACAGGGGACACCCCAAACCAGGGACAGGGGGACACCCCAAAACCAGGGACAGGGGGACACCCCAAACAGGGACAGGGGGACACCCCAAAGCAGGGACAGGGGACACCCCAACCAGGGACAGGGGACACCCCAAAAAGGGACAGGGGACACCCCAAAACCAGGGACAGGGGACAGTGGGACCCTCCTGGGGACCCCAAAACCAAAGAGAGGGAACCCCAAACAGGGACAGGGGACACCCCAAACTGGGGACAGGGGGACAGTGGGACCCTCCTGGGGACCCCAAACAGGGACAGGGTGACACCCCAAACAGGGACACGGAGACACCTGGACCCTCCGGGGGACCCCTCCAAGTGACAGTGGGACCCCAAACAGGGACAGGGGACAGTGGGACCCTCCTGGGGACCCCAAACAGGGACAGGGGACAGTGGGACCCTCCTGGGGACCCCAGACAGGGACAAGGGGACCCCAACAGGGACAGGGGACACCCCAAACAGGGACAGGGACAGTGGGACCCTCCTGGGGACCCCAGACAGGGACAAGGGGACCCCAAACAGGCACAGCCACAGCTTGGGGGGTGGTCCCCACCCCGCGCCCCCCAAAGGGCCCCCACAGCCCGGGGACAGGGGGACAGGGGGACATGAGGGGACATGAAGGGGACATTAAGGGACAAAAGGTGACATGCAGGGACACAAGCCGTGGCCCCCGCACAGGGACACGGGGCTGGCCCGCGCCGGTCCCGGCGGTGGCGGTGTCGCAATCGGGAGTGGCGGGGCAGGGTTGGGACATCGCCCCGGGCCACGGGGGGGGCACGGGGACAGGGGGCACGGGGACAGGGACACGGGGACAGGGGGCACGGGGAAACGGGGGTGGCACGGGGGACACCGAGGGGACACGGGGACAGGGGGCACGGGGACCGGGGGGACACCGAGCGGGGCGGCACGGGGAAACGGGGGTGGCACTGGGGACACCGAGGGGACACCGAGGGGACCGGGGGGGACACGGGGACAGGAACCCCCGAGAGAAAAGGGGGGGACACGGGCACAGGGACCCCTGGGGACAGCGGGGACATGAGGACCCCCGGACACCGTGGGGGGACACAGGGGCTCCCGGGGCCAGCGAAGGGCAGGGGGACAGGGGACAGCGGGGGACACCGAGACCCCCGTGGGGAGAGGGGGATCACCGGGGACAGGGGGACACGGACAGGGGGACCCCCGGATGGAGGTGCGGGGGACACGGGGACAGGGACCAGGGACTGGGGGTCCCGGGGGCTTCCAAGTGCCCCAGGATCAGCCCTGGGGGTCCCAAAACGAGGGGAGGAGACCCCGAGTGTCCCTGTCCCTGGGAGGGTCCCAGTCCCAGCTGAGGGAGGGACCCGAGGGTCCCCAAAGCGAGGGGAGGGTCCCGAGTGTCCCCTCCTGAGGTAGGGGTCCCTGAGGGGTCCCGAGGGTCCCCAAAGTGAGGGGGGGGGGTCCCGAGTGTCCCCAAAGGGAGGAGGGGTCCCGAGTGTCCCCAGTGCGAGGGGGGGTCCCGAGTGTCCCCAGAGCGAGGGGGGGGTCTCGAGTGTCCCCAAAGAGAGGAGAGGTCCCGAGTGTCCCCTCCTAACATGAGGTAGGGGTCCCTGAGGGGTCCCGACTGTCCCAGGCCCAGCCTGGGGGGGGTCCCGAGTGTCCCCAGAGAGGGGAGGGGACCCTGAGGGGTCCCGAGTGTCCTAGGCCCAGCCGGGGGTCCTGAGGGTCCCACTCCCGCCGTGAGGGGAGGGTCCCTGAGGGCTCCCACTCCCGCCGTGAGGGGAGGGGTCCCTGAGGGGTCCCGAGTGTCCCCAGAGAGGGGAGGGGTCCCTGAGGGGACCCGAGTGTCCCAGGCCCAGCCGGGGGGTCCCGAGGGTCCCGCTCCCGCCGTGAGGGGAGGGGTCCCTGAGGGCTCCGGCTCCCGCCGTGAGGGCAGGAGTCCCGAGTGTCCCCTCCTAACATGAAAGGGGTCCCTGAGGAGTCCCGAGAGTCCCCAGAGAGGGGAGGGGTCCCTGAGGGGTCCCGAGGGTCCCGCTCCCGCCGTGAGGGCAGGGGTCCCGAGGGTGCCGCTCCCGCCGTGAGGGGAGGGGTCCCGAGGGTCCCGCTCCCGCCGTGAGGGCAGGAGTCCCGAGGGTCCCGCTCCCGCCGTGAGGGCAGGGGTCCCGAGGGTGCCGCTCCCGCCGTGAGGGCAGGGGTCCCGAGGGTCCCGCTCCCGCCCTGAGGGCAGGGGTCCCGAGGGTGCCGCTCCCGCCGTGAGGGCAGGAGTCCCTGAGGGCTCCGCTCCCGCTCCCGCCCTGAGGGCAGGGGTCTCTGAGGGCTCCGCTCCCGCTCCCGCCCTGAGGGCAGGGGTCCCGAGGGTCCCGCTCCCGCCGTGAGGGCAGGGGTCCCTGAGGGCTCCGCTCCCGCTCCCGCCCTGAGGGCAGGGGTCCCGAGGGTCCCGCTCCCGCCGTGAGGGCAGGGGTCCCTGAGGGCTCCGCTCCCGCTCCCGCCCTGAGGGCAGGGGTCCCGAGGGTCCCGCTCCCGCCGTGAGGGCAGGGGTCCCTGAGGGCTCCGCTCCCGCTCCCGCCCTGAGGGCAGGGGTCCCTGAGGGTCCCGCTCCCGCCGCGAGGGCAGGGGTCCCTGAGGGCTCCGCTCCCGCTCCCGCCGTGAGGGCAGGGGTCCCGAGGGTCCCGCTCCCGCCGTGAGGGCAGGGGTCCCTGAGGGCTCCGCTCCCGCTCCCGCCCTGAGGGCAGGGTCCCGTTTCCCGCGCTGGGCCCGTTACCTGAAGTCTCCGGCGGGGTCATCGGCGCTGTCGCCGTGGGCGGAGGCGGCCGCGGCTTTCGGGGGTGCCCCCCGGCGCCTGCGGGCCCCCCCGCTGCCCCCGCTGCCGGGGCTGGGCGCTCCGCCGCCATCGCCCCCCGGGGCCGCGGCCCCCGCGCTGCCCCCGCGCTCGCCCATCTGGGCCCGGCCCGGCCGCGCCCGCCCTTTGTAACCTGGCAACGCCCCGCCCACGCGCCTCCGCCAATGGCGGCGCGGAGCGGGCCCTGACGGGCGGGGGCAGCGACCAATAGAGAGGGACAACGGGGAAAGGGGAGCCAATGGGCAGCGGAGGCGGATAAGGGCTGGCCAATGGGAGGGCGGGAAGGGGAGAGGGGCGGGGCGGAGCGAAAGGGGAGGATTGGGGGGGTGGGGAAATTGGGGGAAATGGGGAAATTGGGGAAATTGGGGGGGATTGGGGGGATTTGGGGGAAATTGGGGAAATTGGGGGATTTGAGGGAATTTGGGGGGATTGGGGGATTTTGGGGAAATTGGGGGGGTTGGGGGGATTTTGGGGGGGATTAGGGGGATTTGGGGGGGATTGGGGGGATTTTGGGGGAATTTGGGGGATTGGGGGGATTTTGGGGGAAATGGGGAGGGGATTTGGGGGGAAATTGGGGGGAAATTGGGGGATTTGGGGGAATTTGGGGGGATTGGGGGATTTTAGGGAAATTGGGGGGGATTTGGGGGAGATTGGGGGAAATGGGGAGGGGATTTGGGGGAGATTGGGGGAAATGGGGAGGGGATTTGGGGGAAATTGGGGGATCTGGGGAAATTGGGGGAAATGGGGAGGGGATTTGGGGCTTTGGGGGGAAATGGGGAGGGGATTTGGGGGAAATTGGGGGAAATTGGGGGGGATTTTGGGGGGATTGGGGGGGAATGGGAGGGGATTTGGGGAAATTGGGGGAAATTGGGGGGATGGGGAGGGGATTTGGGGGAAATTGGGGGGGATTTGGGGGTTTGGGGAAATTGAGGGGATTGAGAGGGGATTTGGGGAAATTGGGAAGGATTTGGGGGGCTTGGAGGGAAAATTGGGGTGGGGTTGGGGGAGTTTGGGAAGGATTTGTGGAATTTGGGGGGGTTGGGGGATATTGAGGGGATTTGGGGAGGATTTGGGGGAAATTGGGGGGGAATTGGGGGGGATTGGGAGGGGATTTGGGGGGGATGGGGGGGATTTGGGGGAAATTGGGGGGGATTGGTAGGAAATTTGGGGGAAATTGGAGGGAATTGCAAGAGGATTTGGGGAAATTGGGGGGAATTTGGGGGAAATTGGGAGGTATTTGGGGGGTGTTGGGGAAATTGGGAAGGATTTGGGGGCTTGGGGGAAAATTGGGTGGGGTTGGGGGAGTTTGGAAGGATTTGTGGAATTTGGGGGGGACTTGGGGGAAATTTGGGGGATTTGGGGGGGATTTGGGGGAAATTGGGGGAAATGGGGAGGGGATTTGGGGGAATTTGGGGAATGGGGAGAGGATTTGGGGGAATTTGGGGAAATGGGGAGGGGATTTGGGGAAATTGGGGGAATGGGGAGGGGATTTGGGGAAATTGGGAAGGATTTGGGGGCCTTGGGGGAAAACTGGGGGGAGTTGGGGGAGTTTGGGAAGGATTTGTGGAATTTGGGGGGGACTTGGGGGGATTTTGGGGGGATTGGGGGGGAATGGGAGGGATTTGGGGGGAATTTGGGGAAATTGGGGGAAATTGGGGTGTTGGGGGAAATTGGGGGGGATTTGGGGGGGATAGGGAGGGGATTTGGGGGAAATTGGGAAAGATTTGTGGAATTTAGGGGAAATTGGGGGGAATTTGGGGGGATTTGGGGGAAATGGGGGGGATTGGGGGGGTGGGAGGCGTTTGGGGGGCCTGGGGGTGTCATGGGGGGGAAGGGGGGGGCCATGGGGGGGGCCATGGGGGGGGTGTGGGGGCAATTTGGGGGTCCGGAGTTTGGGTTACAATGGGGGGGGGCTTTGGGGAATTTTGGGGGGTCGCGGGGGGGTGCAATGGGGGGAAGGGGGGGCCATGGGGGGGTGTGGGGGAAATTTGGGGGTCCGGAGTTTGGGTTGGAATGGGGGGGGGGCTTTGGGGGAATTTTGGGGGGTCGCGGGGGGGTGCAATGGGGGAAGGGGGGGCCATGGGGGGGTGTGGGGGCAATTTGGGGGTCCGAGTTTGGGTTACAATGGGGGGGGGGCTTTGGGGGAATTTTGGGGGGTGCAATGGGGGAAGGGGGGGGCCATGGGGGGGGTGGGGGCAATTTGGGGGTCCGGAGTTTGGGTAGCAATGGGGGGGGGCTTTGGGGGAATTTTGGGGGGTCGCGGGGGTGCAATGGGGAAGGGGGGGCCATGGGGGGGGTGTGGGGGCAATTTGGGGGTCCGGAGTTTGGGGGGTCGCGGGGGGGTGCAATGGGGGAAGGGGGGGCCATGGGGGGTGTGGGGGCAATTTGGGGGTCCGGAGTTTGGGTTACAATGGGGGGGAGGCTTTGGGGGAATTTTGGGGGGTCGCGGGGGGGTGCAATGGGGAAGGGGGGGCCATGGGGGGGGTGTGGGGGCAATTTGGGGGTCCGGAGTTTGGGTTCCAATGGGGGGGGGGCTTTGGGGAATTTTGGGGGGTCGCAATGGGGAAGGGGGGGCCATGGGGGGTGTGGGGGCAATTTGGGGGTCCGGAGTTTGGGTAGCAATGGGGGGGGGCTTTGGGGGAATTTTGGGGGAATTTTGGGGGGTGTAATGGGGGGAAAGGGGGGCCATGGGGGGGGGTGGGGGCAATTTGGGGGTCCGGAGTTTGGGTTGGAATGGGGGGGGGGCTTTGGGGGAATTTTGGGGGAATTTTGGGGGGTGTAATGGGGGAAGGGGGGGCCATGGGGGGGGGTGTGGGGGCAATTTGGGGCTCCGGAGTTTGGGTAGCAATGGGGGGGGCTTTGGGGGAATTTTGGGGGGTCGCAATGGGGGAAGGGGGGGGGCCATGGGGGGGGTGTGGGGGCAATTTGGGGGTCCGGAGTTTGGGTTCCAATGGGGGGGGGGCTTTGGGGGAATTTTGGGGGGTCGCGGGGGGTGCAATGGGGAAGGGGGGGCCATGGGGGGGGTGTGGGGGCAATTTGGGGGTCCGGAGTTTGGGTTCCAATGGGGGGGGGGCTTTGGGGGAATTTTGGGGGGTCGCGGGGGGTGCAATGGGGAAGGGGGGGCCATGGGGGGGGTGTGGGGGCAATTTGGGGGTCCGGAGTTTGGGTTACAATGGGGGGGGGGCTTTGGGGGAATTTTGGGGGGTGCAATGGGGGAAGGGGGGGCCATGGGGGGGTGGGGGCAATTTGGGGGTCCGGAGTTTGGGTTGCAATGGGGGAGGCTTTGGGGAATTTTGGGGGGTCGCAATGGGGGGAAGGGGGGGGGGCCATGGGGGGTGGGGGCAATTTGGGAGTCCGGAGTTTGGGTAGCAATGGGGGGGGGCTTTGGGGAATTTTGGGGGGTCGCGGGGGGGTGCAATGGGGGAAGGGGGGGCCATGGGGGGGGTGGGGGCAATTTGGGGCTCCGGAGTTTGGGTTACAATGGGGGGGGGGGCTTTGGGGGAATTTTGGGGGAATTTTGGGGGGTCGCAATGGGGGAAGGGGGGGCCATGGGGGGGTGTGGGGCAATTTGGGGGTCCGGAGTTTGGGTTACAATGGGGGGGGGCTTTGGGGGGGCAGTGGGGATGAAGGGGAGGGGGAGGGGTGGGTTGGGGGTGTCCCCGCCCCCCCCCCCCCCCCGAGCCGCCATTGCGCCTGCGACATGACTTTATTGAGGAATTCAGCGCTGCTCATTTGCATGCGATTTGCATCTCATTTGCATAGCGCCTCCCACTGCCCGCGGGGGGGGCGTGGGGTCCTGCCCCTCCCCCACCCCAGGCTCCTCCCCCAACACAGGGACACGAGTGGGGGGTGACACGGGGCAAGCCCCCTCCCAGTGCCTCCCAGTGCCATCCCAGTGCTCCCAGTGGCTCCAGTGCCCCCAGTGTTCCCAGTGCCCCCAGTGCCATCCCAGTGGCTCCAGTGCCCCCAGTGCCTGCCCAGTGCTCTCCAGTGCTCCCAGTGCCCCCAGTGCTCCCAGTGCCATCCCAGTGCTCCCAGTGCTCCCAGTGCCCCCAGTGCCATCCCAGTGCTCCCAGTGCCTCCCAGTGCCATCCCAGTGCTCCCAGTGCTCCCAGTGCTCCCAGTGCCCCCAGTGCTCCCAGTGCCATCCCAGTGCTCCCAGTGCTCCCAGTGCCCCCAGTGCCATCCCAGTGCTCCCAGTGCCTCCCAGTGCCATCCCAGTGCTCCCAGTGCTCCCAGTGCCATCCCAGTGCTCCAGTGCCCTCAGTGCTCCGAGTGTCCCCAGTGCCCCTCCCAATGCCCCCCAGTGCCATCCCAGTGCCCCCAGTGCTCTCCAGTGCTCCCCAGTGCCCACAGCCCACCCCAATAGTCAGCACCAGTGTCCCCTCCCAGTGCCATCCAGTGCTCTCAGTGCCATCCCAGTGTCCCCAGTGCCATTCCAGTGCCTTCCAGTGTCCCCAGTGCCATTCCAGTGCCTTCCCAGTGCTCCCAGTGCCATCCCAGTGCCCATCCCAGCCCTCCCAGTGCCCCCAGTGCCCATCCCAGTGCTCCCAGTGCCATCCCAGTGCTCCCAGTGCCCCCAGTGCCATCCCAGTGCCTTCCCAGTGCTCCCAGTGCTCCCAGCCCACCCCAATCGTCAGCACCGGTGTCCCCTCCCAGTGCCATCCCAGTGCTCCCAGTGCCATTCCAGTGCCCCATCCCAGTGTTCCCAGTGCCCCATCCCAGTGCCCCCAGTGCTCCAGTGCCCCATCTCTGTGCCCCCAGTGCCCCCCAGTGCCGCCAGTGCCATTCCAGCGCTGCCAGTGCCACCAGTGCCCTCCCAGTGCCCCCAGTGCCCATCCCAGTGCCCCATCCCAGTGCTCCCAGTGCCATCCAGTGCCCATCCCAGCCCTCCCAGTTCCTCCAGTGCTATCCCAGTGCCCCCAGTGCCCATCCCAGTGCCCCATCCCAGTGCCATTCCAGTCCTCCCAGTGCCCATCCCAGTGCCCTCCCAGTGCTCCCAGTGCCATCCCAGTGCTCCCAGTGCCCTCCAGTGCTCCCAGTGCCATCCCAGTGCCCTCCCAGTGCCCTCCCAGTTTCCCCAGTGCGCCGGGTCAGCCGAGGGTGCGGAAGGTCAGCAGCGGTGACTTCTGGGGCATGAGGATGAAGCGGAACACGGT
>JAWUZG010001297.1:0-44609 GCA_036785705.1 Acanthornis magna
CTCATAAAACCTCCATTTTTTAACCAATTTTCTTCTTTTTTTTTTTTTTAAACTTTTGCCCAAAATCTCCGTTTTTCACCCCAAAATTTGTCTCTTTTATCTCCCTTGTCCTCCACCAATTTTCAGCTCCACAAAGAGCGTTTTTCCCCAAAAAAAGACGATTTTTTCACCAAAAAATCTGATTTTTTCTCATAAAAAACCCATTTTTTTACCGATTTCCTTCATTTTTTTTTTGTTTTTTCCCAAAATTTCACTTTTTCACCCCAAATTTGTGTCCAGGTCCCCCCGAGTCGATGCGGAGCACGTGGTGGCAGCGTCCAAGGCGACGAAATTCAGATTTTTTCCCCAAAAAAATCCAATTTTTCTCATAAAACCTCCATTTTTTAACCAATTTTCTTCTTTTTTTTTTTTTTAAACTTTTGCCCAAAATCTCCGTTTTTCACCCCAAAATTTGTCTCTTTTATCTCCCTTGTCCTCCACCAATTTTCAGCTCCACAAAGAGCGTTTTTCCCCAAAAAAAGACGATTTTTGCACCCAAAAATGTGATTTTTTCTCATAAAAACTCCATTTTTTAACCGATTTTCTTCAAATTTTTTTTGTTTTTTCCCAAAATTTCACTTTTTCGCCCCAAATTTGTGTCCAGGTCCCCCCGTGTCGATGCAGAGCACGTGGTGGCAGCGTCCAAGGCCATGAAAATCCAAATTTTTCCCCAAAAAATCCAATTTTTTTTCATAAAAACTCCATTTTTTTACCGATTTTCTTCATTTTTTTTTTCGTTTTTTCCCAAAATTTCACTTTTTCACCCCAAATTTGTGTCCAGGTCCCCCCGAGTCGATGCAGAGCACGTGGTGGCAGCGTCCAAGGCCATGAAAATCCGATTTTTCCCCCCCAAAAATCCAATTTTTTTCATAAAAAACCCATTTTTTAAACCAATTTTCTCCATTTTTTTTAAACTTTTGCCCAAAATCTCCGTTTTTCACCCCAAAATTTGTCTCTTTTATCTCCCTTGTCCTCCACCAATTTTCAGCTCCACAAAGAGCGTTTTTCCCCAAAAAAAGACGATTTTTTCACCAAAAAATCTGATTTTTTTCTCATAAAAAACCCATTTTTTTACCGATTTCCTTCATTTTTTTTTTTGTTTTTTCCCAAAATTTCACTTTTTCACCCCAAATTTTTGTGTCCAGGTCCCCCCGAGTCGATGCGGAGCACGTGGTGGCAGCGTCCAAAGCGACAAAAATCCGATTTTTTTCCCAAAAAAATCCAATTTTTCTCATAAAACCTCCATTTTTTAACCGATTTTCTTCATTTTTTTTTTAAACTTTTGCCCAAAATCTCCGTTTTTCACCCCAAAATTTGTCTCTTTTATCTCCCTTGTCCTCCACCAATTTTCAGCTCCGCAAAGAGCGTTTTTCCCCAAAAAAATGTGATTTTTTCACCAAAAAATCTGATTTTTTGTCATAAAAACTCCATTTTTTAACCGATTTTCTTCATTTTTTTTTTAAACTTTTGCCCAAAATCTCCGTTTTTCGCCCCAAATCGCAGGTCCCCCCGAGTCGATGCGGGAGCACGTGGTGGCAGCGTCCAAGGCCATGAAGACCGGGGACTGGCGGCGCTGCCATCGCTTCGTGGTCAACGAGAAAATGAACGGAAAAGTTTGGGATTTGTTCCCCGAGGCTGACCAGGTGCGCGCCATGCTCGTCAGGTGAGCTCACCTGGGGAAATTCGGGGAGAATTCCGGGATTTTGGGAAAATTCGGGGAAAATTTGGTGAAAATCGGGTGAGAAATGGAGAAAAAACGGCTAAAAAATGGTCCAAAAATGGTGAAAAAATCAGATTTTAATGGGGTTTGAATGGGAGTGTTTTTGGTTATGGGACAGGTGAGCTCAGGTGAGCTCACCTGGGGATTTGGGGAGAATTCCGGGGATTTTGGGAAAATTTGGGGGAAATTTGGTGAAAATTTGGTGAAAATTGGGTAAAAATTGGGTGAAAAATGAGATTTTAATGAGTTTTTAATGGGATTTGAATGGGAGCATTTTTGGTTATGGGACAGGTGAGCTCAGGTGAAATTTGGGGAAAATTTGGGGAATTTGGGAAAAAATTCTGTGAAAATTTGGTGAAAATTGGGCGAAAATTGAGTGAAAAATGGACGAAAATTGGGTGAAAAATGGAATTTTTATGGATTTTTTACGGAATTTTTGTGGAATTTTAATGGTGTTTGAATGGGAGTGGTTTGGGTTATGGGACAGGTGAGGTCAGGTGAGCTCACCTGGGAAATTTGGGGAGAATTCCGGGGATTTTGGAAAAAATTTGGGAAAAATTTGGTGAAAATTGGGTGAAAATTGGGTGAAAATTGGGTGAAAAATGAGATTTTTATGATTTTTTTATGGAATTTTTGTGGGGTTTTCATTGGGTTTGAATGGGAATGGTTTTGGTTATTGGACAGGTGAGGTCAGGTGAGCTCACCTGGGGAATTCGGGGAATTTTGGGAAAATTTGGGGAAAATTTGGGAAAATTTGGGGAAAATTTGGGGAAAATTGGGTGAAAAATGGAATTTTTATGAATTTTTTACGGAATTTTTATGAGATTTTAATGGGATTTGAATGGGGATGGTGCGCCGTGCTCGTCAGGTGAGCTCACCTGGGGAATTTGGGAAATTTTGGGAAAATTTGGAAAATTTTGGGAGAAATTCGGTGAAGTTTTGGTGAAAATCGGGTGAAAATTGAGTGAAAAATGGACGAAAATTGGGTGAAAAATGAGATTTTTATGAGTTTTTAATGGAATTGAATGGGAGTGTTTTTGGTTATGGGACAGGTGAGCTCACCTGGGGAAATTTGGGGAGAATTCCGGGGATTTTGGGAAAAAATTTGGGGAAAATTTGGTGAAAATTGGGTGAAAATTGGGTGAAAAATGGAATTTTTATGAATTTTTTATGGAATTTTTACGGGATTTTAATGGGATTTGAATGGGGATGGTGCACACCATGCTCGTCAGGTGAGCTCACCTGGGGAATTTGGGAAATTTTGGGAAAATTTGGAAAATTTTGGGAGAAATTTGGTGAAAATTTGGTGAAAATCGGGCGAAAATTGGGCGAAAATTGGGTAAAAATTGGGTGAAAAATGAGATTTTTATGAGTTTTTAATGGAATTGAATGGGAGCGTTTTTGGTTATGGGACAGGTGAGCTCACCTGGGGAATTTGGGGAGAATTCCGGGGATTTTGGGAAAATTTGGGGAAAATTTGGTGAAAATTGGGTGAAAAATGGAATTTTTATGAATTTTTTACGGAATTTTTGTTGTTTTCATTGGGTTTGAATGAGAGTGGTTTTGGTTATTGGACAGGTGAGGTCAGGTGAGCTCACCTGGGGAAATTTGGGGAGAATTCCGGGGATTTTGGGAAAATTCGGGGGAAATTTGGTGAAAATTTGGTGAAAATTGGGTGAAAAATGGAATTTTTATGGATTTTTTATGGAATTTTTATGAGATTTTAATGGGGTTGGAATGGGGATGGTGCGCCGTGCTCGTCAGGTGAGCTCACCTGGGGAAATTCGGGGATTTTGGGAAAATTGGGGAAAATTTGGGGAATTCTGGGAAAAATTCTGTGAAAATTGGGTGAAAATCGGGTGAAAAATGGAGAAAAAACGGCTAAAAAATGGTCCAAAAATGGCAAAAAAAATCAAATTTTAATGGGGTTTGAATGGGAGCGTTGGTGGTTATGGGACAGGTGAGCTCACCTGGGGAATTTGGGGAGAATTCCGGGGATTTTGGGAAAATTTGGGGGAAATTTGGTGAAAATTTGGGGATAATTGGGTGAAAATTGGGTAAAAATTGGGTGAAAAATGAGATTTTTATGAGTTTTTAATGGAATTGAATGGGAGCATTTTTGGTTATGGGACAGGTGAGCTCAGGTGAAATTTGGGGAAAATTTGGGGGAATTTGGGAAAAAATTCTGTGAAAATTTGGTGAAAATTGGGCGAAAATTGAGTGAAAAATGGACGAAAATTGGGAGAAAAATGGAATTTTTATGGATTTTTTACGGAATTTTTGTGGAATTTTAATGGTGTTTGAATGGGAGTGGTTTGGGTTATGGGACAGGTGAGCTCACCTGGGAAATTTGGGGAGAATTCCGGGGATTTTGGAAAAAATTTGGGAAAAATTTGGTGAAAATTGGGTGAAAATTGGGTGAAAATTGGGTGAAAAATGGAATTTTTATGGTTTTTTTACGGAATTTCTACGGAATTTTCATTGGGTTTGAATGGGAATGGTTTTGGTTATGGGACAGGTGAGCTCACCTGGGGAATTTGGGGAGAATTCCGGGGATTTTGGGAAAATTTGGGGAAAATTTGGTGAAAATTGGGTGAAAATCGGGTGAGAAATGGAGAAAAAACGGCTAAAAAATGGTCCAAAAATGGCAAAAAAAATCAAATTTTAATGGGATTTGAATGGGAGTGTTTTTGGTTATGGGACAGGTGAGCTCACCTGGGGAATCTGGGGAGAATTCTGGGGATTTTGGGAAAATTTGGGGGAAATTTGGTGAAAATCGGGTGAAAAATGGAGAAAAAATGGCTAAAAAATGGTCCAAAAATGGTGAAAAAATCAAATTTTAATGGGATTTGAATGGGAGCGTTTTTGGTTATGGGACAGGTGAGCTCACCTGGGGAATTTGGGGGAAATTTGGGGAATTTTGGGAAAATTTGGGAAAAATTTGGTGAAAATTGGGTGAAAATCGGGTGAAAAATGGAGAAAAAATGGCTAAAAAATGGTCCAAAAATGGCAAAAAAAATCAAATTTTAATGGGATTTGAATGGGAGCGTTGGTGGTTATGGGACAGGTGAGCTCACCTGGGGAATTTGGGGGAAATTTGGGGGATTTTGGGAAAATTTGGGAAAAATTTGGTGAAAATTGGGTGAAAATCGGGTGAGAAATGGAGAAAAAATGGCTAAAAAATGGTCCAAAAATGGTGAAAAAATCAAATTTTAATGGGATTTGAATGGGAGTGTTTTTGGTTATGGGACAGGTGAGCTCACCTGGGGAATCTGGGAGAATTCTGGGGATTTTGGGAAAATTTGGGGGAAATTTGGTGAAAATCGGGTGAAAAATGGAGAAAAAATGGCTAAAAAATGGTCCAAAAATGGTGAAAAAATCAAATTTTAATGGGATTTGAATGGGAGCGTTTTTGGTTATGGGACAGGTGAGCTCACCTGGGGAATTTGGGGGAAATTTGGGGAATTTTGGGAAAATTTGGGAAAAATTTGGTGAAAATTGGGTGAAAATCGGGTGAAAAATGGAGAAAAAATGGCTAAAAAATGGTCCAAAAATGGCAAAAAAAATCAAATTTTAATGGGATTTGAATGGGAGCGTTGGTGGTTATGGGACAGGTGAGCTCACCTGGGGAATTTGGGGAAATTTGGGGATTTTGGGAAAATTTGGGAAAAATTTGGTGAAAATTGGGTGAAAATCGGGTGAGAAATGGAGAAAAAATGGCTAAAAAATGGTCCAAAAATGGTGAAAAAATCAAATTTTAATGGGATTTGAATGGGAGCGTTTTTGGTTATGGGACAGGTGAGCTCACCTGGGGAATTTGGGGAGAATTCCGGGGATTTTGGGAAAATTTGGGGGAAATTTGGTGAAAATTTGGTGAAAATTGGGTGAAAATGGGGTGAAAAATGGAATTTTTATGGATTTTTTACGGAATTTCTACGGAATTTTCATTGGGTTTGAATGGGAGCGTTTTTGGTTATTGGACAGGTGAGCTCACCTGGGGAATTTGGGGAGAATTCCGGGGATTTTGGGAAAATTTAGGGGAAATTTGGTGAAAATCGGGTGAAAAATGGAGAAAAAACGGCTAAAAAATGGTCCAAAAATGGTGAAAAAATCAAATTTTAATGGGGTTTGAATGGGAGCATTGTTGGTTATGGGACAGGTGAGCTCACCTGGGGAATTTGGGGGAAATTTGGGGGATTTTGGGAAAATTTGGGAAAAATTTGGTGAAAATTGGGTGAAAATCGGGTGAGAAATGGAGAAAAAATGGCTAAAAAATGGTCCAAAAATGGTGAAAAAATCGAATTTTAATGGGATTTGAATGGGAGTGTTTTTGGTTATGGGACAGGTGAGCTCAGGTGAGCTCACCTGGGATTTGGGGAGAATTCTGGGGATTTTGGGAAAATTTGGGGGAAATTTGGTGAAAATTTGGTGAAAATTGGGCGAAAATTGGGTAAAAATTGGGTGAAAAATGAGATTTTAATGAGTTTTTAATGGGATTTGAATGGGAGCATTTTTGGTTATGGGACAGGTGAGCTCAGGTGAAATTTGGGGAAAATTTGGGGGAATTTGGGAAAAAATTCTGTGAAAATTTGGTGAAAATTGGGCGAAAATTGAGTGAAAAATGGACGAAAATTGGGTGAAAAATGGAATTTTTATGGATTTTTTACGGAATTTTTGTGGAATTTTAATGGTGTTTGAATGGGAGTGGTTTGGGTTATGGGACAGGTGAGCTCACCTGGGAAATTTGGGGAGAATTCCGGGGATTTTGGAAAAAATTTGGGAAAAATTTGGTGAAAATTGGGTGAAAATCGGGTGAAAAATGGAATTTTTATGGTTTTTTTACGGAATTTCTACGGAATTTTCATTGGGTTTGAATGGGAGCGTTTTTGGTTATTGGACAGGTGAGGTCAGGTGAGCTCACCTGGGGAATTTGGGGAGAATTCCGGGGATTTTGGGAAAATTTGGGGGAAATTTGGTGAAAATCGGGTGAGAAATGGAGAAAAAACGGCTAAAAAATGGTCCAAAAATGGTGAAAAAATCAAATTTTAATGGGGTTTGAATGGGAGTGGTTTTGGTTATGGGACAGGTGAGGTCAGGTGAGCTCACCTGGGGATTTGGGGAGAATTCCGGGGATTTTGGGAAAATTTGGGGAAATTTGGTGAAAATTGGGTGAAAAATGGAATTTTTATGAATTTTTTACGGAATTTTTGTTGTTTTCATTGGGTTTGAATGAGAGTGGTTTTGGTTATTGGACAGGTGAGGTCAGGTGAGCTCACCTGGGGAAATTTGGGAGATTCCGGGGATTTTGGGAAAATTCGGGGGAAATTTGGTGAAAATTTGGTGAAAATTGGGTGAAAAATGGAATTTTTATGGATTTTTTATGGAATTTTTATGAGATTTTAATGGGGTTGGAATGGGGATGGTGCGCCGTGCTCGTCAGGTGAGCTCACCTGGGGAAATTCGGGGATTTTGGGAAAATTGGGGAAAATTTGGGGAATTCTGGGAAAAATTCTGTGAAAATTGGGTGAAAATCGGGTGAAAAATGGAGAAAAAACGGCTAAAAAATGGTCCAAAAATGGCAAAAAAAATCAAATTTTAATGGGGTTTGAATGGGAGCGTTGGTGGTTATGGGACAGGTGAGCTCACCTGGGGAATTTGGGGAGAATTCCGGGATTTTGGGAAAATTTGGGGGAAATTTGGTGAAAATTTGGGGATAATTGGGTGAAAATTGGGTAAAAATTGGGTGAAAAATGAGATTTTTATGAGTTTTTAATGGAATTGAATGGGAGCATTTTTGGTTATGGGACAGGTGAGCTCAGGTGAAATTTGGGGAAAATTTGGGGGAATTTGGGAAAAAATTCTGTGAAAATTTGGTGAAAATTGGGCGAAAATTGAGTGAAAAATGGACGAAAATTGGGAGAAAAATGGAATTTTTATGGATTTTTTACGGAATTTTTGTGGAATTTTAATGGTGTTTGAATGGGAGTGGTTTGGGTTATGGGACAGGTGAGCTCACCTGGGAAATTTGGGGAGAATTCCGGGGATTTTGGAAAAAATTTGGGAAAAATTTGGTGAAAATTGGGTGAAAATTGGGTGAAAATTGGGTGAAAAATGGAATTTTTATGGTTTTTTTACGGAATTTCTACAGAATTTTCATTGGGTTTGAATGGGAATGGTTTTGGTTATGGGACAGGTGAGCTCACCTGGGGAATTTGGGGAGAATTCCGGGATTTTGGGAAAATTTGGGGAAAATTTGGTGAAAATTGGGTGAAAATCGGGTGAGAAATGGAGAAAAAACGGCTAAAAAATGGTCCAAAAATGGCAAAAAAAATCAAATTTTAATGGGATTTGAATGGGAGTGTTTTTGGTTATGGACAGGTGAGCTCACCTGGGAATCTGGGGAGAATTCTGGGGATTTTGGGAAAATTTGGGGGAAATTTGGTGAAAATCGGGTGAAAAATGGAGAAAAAATGGCTAAAAAATGGTCCAAAAATGGTGAAAAAATCAAATTTTAATGGGATTTGAATGGGAGCGTTTTTGGTTATGGGACAGGTGAGCTCACCTGGGGAATTTGGGGGAAATTTGGGGAATTTTGGGAAAATTTGGGAAAAATTTGGTGAAAATTGGGTGAAAATCGGGTGAAAAATGGAGAAAAAATGGCTAAAAAATGGTCCAAAAATGGCAAAAAAAATCAAATTTTAATGGGATTTGAATGGGAGCGTTGGTGGTTATGGGACAGGTGAGCTCACCTGGGGAATTTGGGGGAAATTTGGGGGATTTTGGGAAAATTTGGGAAAAATTTGGTGAAAATTGGGTGAAAATCGGGTGAGAAATGGAGAAAAAATGGCTAAAAAATGGTCCAAAAATGGTGAAAAAATCAAATTTTAATGGATTTGAATGGGAGTGTTTTTGGTTATGGGACAGGTGAGCTCAGGTGAAATTTGGGGAAAATTTGGGGGAATTTGGGAAAAAATTATGTGAAAATTGGGTGAAAATTGGGTGAAAAATGGAATTTTTATGGATTTTTTATGGAATTTTTATGAGATTTTAATGGGGTTGGAATGGGGATGGTGCACACCATGCTCGTCAGGTGAGCTCACCTGGGGAAATTCGGGGATTTTGGGAAAATTGGGGAAAATTTGGGGAATTTTGGGAAAATTTGGGGAAAATTGGGTGAAAATCGGGTGAGAAATGGAGAAAAAATGGCTAAAAAATGGTCCAAAAATGGTGAAAAAATCAAATTTTAATGGGGTTTGAATGGGAGCGTTGTTGGTTATGGGACAGGTGAGCTCACCTGGGGAATTTGGGGAGAATTCCAGGGATTTTGGGAAAATTTGGTGAAAATTCAGTGAAAATTGGGTGAAAATCGGGTGAGAAATGGAGAAAAAATGGCTAAAAAATGGTCCAAAAATGGTGAAAAAATCAAATTTTAATGGGATTTGAATGGGAGCGTTGGTGGTTATGGGACAGGTGAGCTCACCTGGGGAATTCCGGGGATTTTGGGAAAATTTGGGAAAAATTTGGTGAAAATTGGGTGAAAATTGGGTGAAAAATGGAAAAAAAATGGCTAAAAAATGGTCCAAAAATGGCAAAAAAAATCAAATTTTAATGGGATTTGAATGGGAGTGTTGTTGGTTATGGGACAGGTGAGCTCAGGTGAGCTCACCTGGGGATTTGGGGAGAATTCCGGGGATTTTGGGAAAATTTGGTGAAAATTTGGTGAATATTGGGTAAAAATTGAGGAAAATTGGGTGAAAAATGGAGGAAAAATGGGTAAAAAATTGAGTGAAAATTTGGTGAAAATTCAGTGAAAATTTGGTGAAAATTCAGTGAAAATTTGGTGAAAATTCAGTGAAAATTCAGTGAAAATTTGGTGAAAATTCAGTGAAAATTCAGTGAAAATTTGGTGAAAATTCAGTGAAAATTTGGTGAAAATTCAGTGAAAATTCAGTGAAAATTTGGTGAAAATTCAGTGAAAATTCAGTGAAAATTCGGTGAAAATTCAGTGAAAATTTGGTGAAAATTCAGTGAAAATTCAGTGAAAATTTGGTGAAAATTCAGTGAAAATTTGGTGAAAATTCAGTGAAAATTTGGTGAAAATTTGGTGAAAATTCAGTGAAAATTCAGTGAAAATTCAGTGAAAATTTGGTGAAAATTCGGTGAAAATTCAGTGAAAATTCAGTGAAAATTTGGTGAAAATTCAGTGAAAATTCAGTGAAAATTTGGTGAAAATTCAGTGAAAATTCAGTGAAAATTCGGTGAAAATTCAGTGAAAATTTGGTGAAAATTCAGTGAAAATTCGGTGAAAATTCGGTGAAAATTCAGTGAAAATTTGGTGAAAATTCAGTGAAAATTTGGTGAAAATTCAGTGAAAATTCAGTGAAAATTTGGTGAAAATTCAGTGAAAATTTGGTGAAAATTCAGTGAAAATTTGGTGAAAATTCAGTGAAAATTTGGTGAAAATTCAGTGAAAATTTGGTGAAAATTTGGTGAAAATTCAGTGAAAATTTGGTGAAAATTCAGTGAAAATTTGGTGAAAATTCAGTGAGAATTGGGTGAAAAGTGGAGAATAAATGGGCAAAAATTGGGTGAAAATTGGGTAAAATTTCAGTGGAAGTTTGGTGAAAATTGGGCGAAAATTGGGTAAAAAGTGGAGGAAAAATTGGTAAAAATTGGGGGAAATGTGGGGAAAAATCAGGTGAAAAATGGAGGAAAATTGGGTAAAAATTCAGTGAAAATTTGGTGAAAATTGGGCAAAAATTGAGTGAAAAATGGAAAAAAAAAGGGCAAAAAATGGCTAAAAAATCAGATTATGATGAGCTCACCTGGGGATTTGGGGAGAATTCCGGGGATTTTGGGAAAATTTGGGGGAAATTTGGTGAAAATTTGGTGAAAATTTGGTGAAAATTTGGTGAAAATTGGGTAAAAATTGGGTAAAAATTGAGGAAAATTGGGTGAAAAATCGGTAAAAATTGGGTTAAAAATTGGGTGAAAATTGGGAATTTTTTAAAAATAGGGAAATTTGGGGTAAAAAATGCAAATTTTGGGATAAAAATGTGAATTTTGGTATAAAAAATGGGAATTTTGGGGTAAAAAATGCAAATTTCGGGGTAAAATTTGTGAATTTTGGGGTAAAATTTGGGAATTTTGGGGTAAAATTTGGGAATTTTGGGATAAAAAATGTGAATTTTGATGTGAAAAATGTGAATTTCAGGGTAAATTTTGTGAATTTTGGGGTAAAAATTGTGAATTTTGGGTTAAATTTTGTGAATTTTGGGTTAAAATTTGTGAATTTTGGGTTAAAATTTGGGAATTTTGGGGTAAAATTTGTGAATTTTGAGGTAAATTTTGTGAATTTTGGGTTAAAATTTGGGAATTTTGGGGTAAAAAAAGTGAATTTTGAGTTAAAATTTGGGAATTTTGGGTTAAAATTTGTGAATTTTGAGTTAAAATTTGTGAATTTTGGGATAAAAAAGTGAATTTTGGGTTAAAATTTGTGAATTTTGGGATAAAAAAGTGAATTTTGGGTTAAAATTTGTGAATTTTGGGGTAAAATTTGGGAATTTTGGGTTAAAATCTGTGAATTTTGGGGTAAAATTTGGGAATTTTGGGGCAAAATTTGGGAATTTTGGGGTAAAAAATAGGAATTTTTTTTAAATAGAGAATTTTGGGGTAAAAATGTGAATTTTGGGGTAAAAAATGTAAATTTTGGGGTAAAATTTGTGAATTTTGGGTTGAAATTTGTGAATTTTGGGTTAAAATCTGTGAATTTTGGGGTAAAATTTGGGAATTTTGGGTTAAAATCTGTGAATTTTGGGGTAAAATTTGTGAATTTTGGGGTAAAAATTGTGAATTTTGGGTTAAAATCTGTGAATTTTGGGTTAAAATTTGTGAATTTTGGGTTAAAATCTGTGAATTTTGGGTTAAAATTTGGGAATTTTGGGTTAAAATCTGTGAATTTTGGGTTAAAATTTGTGAATTTTGAGTTAAAATTTGTGAATTTTGGGATAAAAAAGTGAATTTTGGGTTAAAATTTGTGAATTTTGGGGTAAAATTTGGGAATTTTGGGATTAAAAATGTGAATTTTGGGTTAAAATTTGGGAATTTTGGGTTAAAATTTGTGAATTTTGGGTTAAAATCTGTGAATTTTGGGGTAAAATTTGGGAATTTTGGGTTAAAATTTGGGAATTTTGGGTTGAAATTTGTGAATTTTGGGTTGAAATTTGGGAATTTTGGGTTAAAATTTGTGAATTTTGGGTTGAAATTTGTGAATTTTGGGTTGAAATCTGTGAATTTTGGGGTAAAATTTGTGAATTTTGGGTTAAAGTTTGGGAATTTTGGGGTAAATTTTGTGAATTTTGGGTTAAAATTTGAATTTTGGGTTAAAATTTGGGAATTTTGGGTTAAAATTTGGGAATTTTGGGATAAAAATGAATTTTGGGTTGAAATTTTTGAATTTTGGGTTAAAATTTGTGAATTTTGGGTTAAAATTTGGGAATTTTGGGGTAAATTTTGTGAATTTTGGGGTAAAATTTGGGAATTTTGGGGTAAATTTTGTGAATTTTGGGTTAAAATTTGTGAATTTTGGGGTAAAATTTGGGAATTTTGGGGTAAATTTTGTGAATTTTGGGTTAAAATTTGTGAATTTTGGGGTAAAATTTGGGAATTTTGGGGTAAAATTTGGGAATTTTGGGTTGAAATTTGTGAATTTTGGGTTGAAATTTGTGAATTTTGGGTTAAAATTTGGGAATTTTGGGTTGAAATTTGTGAATTTTGGGTTAAAATTTGTGAATTTTGGGGTAAAATTTGGGAATTTTGGGTTAAAATTTGGGAATTTTGGGGTAAATTTTGTGAATTTTGGGTTAAAATTTGTGAATTTTGGGGTAAAATTTGGGAATTTTGGGGTAAATTTTGTGAATTTTGGGTTAAAATTTGTGAATTTTGGGGTAAAATTTGGGAATTTTGGGGTAAAATTTGGGAATTTTGGGTTAAAATTTGGGAATTTTGGGTTGAAATTTGTGAATTTTGGGTTAAAATTTGGGAATTTTGGGTTGAAATTTGTGAATTTTGGGTTAAAATTTGTGAATTTTGGGGTAAAATTTGGGAATTTTGGGTTAAAATTTGGGAATTTTGGGTTAAAATCTGTGAATTTTGGGTTAAAATTTGGGAATTTTGGGTTAAAATTTGGGAATTTTGAGTTAAAATTTGTGAATTTTGGGATAAAAAAGTGAATTTTGGGTTAAAATTTGTGAATTTTGGGGTAAAATTTGGGAATTTTGGGGTAAAATTTGTGAATTTTGGGTTAAAATTTGGGAATTTTGGGTTAAAATTTGGGAATTTTGGGTCTCCTCCTCCGCAGGAAGATCCAGGAGGAGTCGCTCAGGACTTACCTCTTCACCTACAGCAGCGTCTACGACTCCATCAGGTGAGGTTTGGGGCCAAAAACGGAAATTTTGGGGCTGGGAAATTTGTAATTTTGTTAATTTAAAAAATTGGAATTTTAGGGAAAAAAATCGCGGAGTTTTAGGCGAAAAAATGAGGATTTTGGGGCTAAAAATGGCGAATTTTGAGGTGAAAAAATGAGGATTTTGGGGCAAAAAATGGAGATTTTGGGACTGGGAAATTTGTAATTTATTTATTTTAAAAAATTCAAATTTTAGGGGAAAAAAATTGAGATTTTTAGGTGAAAAAATGAGGATTTTAGGGCTAAAAATGGCGAATTTTGAGGTGAAAAAATGAGGATTTTGGGGCAAAAAACGGAGATTTTGGGACTGGAAAATTTATAATTTATTTTAAAAAATTGGAATTTTAGGGGAAAAAATTGAGATTTTTAGGTGAAAAAATGAGGATTTTGGGGCTAAAAATGGCGAATTTTGAGGTGAAAAAATGAGAATTTTGGGGCAAAAAACGGAGATTTTGGGACTCCGAAATTTATAATTTTGGTATTTTAGAAAATTGTAAATTTAGGGAAAAAAATGGAGATTTTGAGGTGAAAAAATGAGGATTTTGGGGCCAAAACAGAGAATTTGGGAGACAAAAATTCAAATTTTTGATTAAAACAAAAATTATGATTTTAGGGGGAAAAATTGGAGATTTTTAGGTGAAAAAATGAGGATTTTAGGGCTAAAAATGGCGAATTTTGAGGTGAAAAAATGAGAATTTTGGGGCAAAAAACGGAGATTTTGGGACTGGAAAATTTATAATTTATTTATTTTAAAAAGTTGGAATTTTAGGGGGAAAAATCGCAGAGTTTTGGGCGAAAAAATGAGGATTTTGGGGCTAAAAATGGCGAATTTTGAGGTGAAAAAATGAGGATTTTGGGGCAAAAAACGGAGATTTTGGGACTGGAAAATTTATAATTTATTTTAAAAATTGGAATTTTAGGGGGAAAAAATTGAGATTTTTAGGTGAAAAAATGAGGATTTTGGGGCTAAAAATGGCGAATTTTGAGGTGAAAAAATGAGGATTTTGGGGCAAAAAACGGAGATTTTGGGACTCCGAAATTTATAATTTTGGTATTTTAGAAAATTGTAATTTTAGGGAAAAAAATGGAGATTTTGAGGTGAAAAAATGAGGATTTTGGGGCCAAAACAGAGAATTTGGGAGACAAAAATTCAAATTTTTGATTAAAACAAAAATTATGATTTTAGGGGGAAAAATTGGAGATTTTTAGGTGAAAAAATGAGGATTTTAGGGCTAAAAATGGCGAATTTTGAGGTGAAAAAATGAGAATTTTGGGGCAAAAAATGGAGATTTTGGGACTGGGAAATTTGTAATTTATTTATTTTAAAAAATTCAAATTTTAGGGGAAAAAAATTGAGATTTTTAGGTGAAAAAATGAGGATTTTGGGGTTAAAAATGGCGAATTTTGAGGTGAAAAAATGAGAATTTTGGGGCAAAAAACGGAGATTTTGGGACTGGAAAATTTATAATTTATTTAAAAAATTGGAATTTTAGGGGAAAAAATTGAGATTTTTAGGTGAAAAAATGAGGATTTTAGGGCTAAAAATGGCGAATTTTGAGGTGAAAAAATGAGGATTTTGGGGCAAAAAATGGAGATTTTGGGACTCTGAAATTTATAATTTATTTATTCTAAAAAATTGGAATTTTAGGGGAAAAAAATTGAGATTTTTAGGCGAAAAAATGAGGATTTTAGGGCTAAAAATGGCGAATTTTGAGGTGAAAAAATGAGAATTTTGGGGCAAAAAACGGAGATTTTGGGACTGGAAAATTTATAATTTCGGTATTTTAAAAAACTGGAATTTTAGGGGAAAAAATCGCGGAGTTTTAGGCGAAAAAATTAGGATTTTGGGGCTAAAAATGGCGAATTTTGAGGTGAAAAAATGAGGATTTTGGGGCAAAAAACGGAGATTTTGGGACTCTGAAATTTATAATTTATTTATTCTAAAAAATTGGAATTTTAGGGGAAAAAAATTGAGATTTTTAGGCGAAAAAATGAGGATTTTAGGGCTAAAAATGGCGAATTTTGAGGTGAAAAAATGAGAATTTTGGGGCAAAAAACGGAGATTTTGGGACTGGAAAATTTATAATTTCGGTATTTTAAAAAACTGGAATTTTAGGGGAAAAAATTGCGGAGTTTTAGGCGAAAAAAGGAGGATTTTGGGGTTAAAAATGGCAAATTTTGAGATAAAAAATGAGAATTTTGGGGTCAAAAATTGAGAATTCGGGACTGGAAAATTTATAATTTCGTTAATTTAAAAAAGTGAATTTTAGGGAAAAAAATCGTGGAGTTTTAGGTGAAAAAATGAGGATTTTGGGGTGAAAAAAGTGAATTTTGGGGTGGAAAAGTGAATGTTGGGGTGAAAAAGGCGAATTTTGGGGCAAAAAAAGTGAATTTTAGGGTAAAAAATGTGAATTTTGGGGTGAAAAAGGCGAATTTTGGGGTGAAAAAGGTGAATTTTGGGGTGAAAAATGTGAATTTTGGGGCAAAAAAGGTGAATTTTGGGGCGAAAAATTTGAATTTTGGGGTGAAAAAGGTGAATTTTGGGGCAAAAAAAGTGAATGTTGGGGTGAATAATGGGAATTTTGGGGTGAAAAAATTGAATTTCGGGGTGAAAAATGTGAATTTTGGGGTGAAAAAAGCAAATTTTGAGGTGAAAATGGTGAATTTTGGGGCAAAAAAATGTAATTCTTGGGTGAAAAAGTTGAATTTTGGGGTGAAAAAAGCTAATTTTGGGGTGAAAAAGGTGAATTTTGGGGTGGAAAAAGTGAATTTTGGGATGAAAAAGGTGAATTTTGGGGCAAAAAAAGTGAATTTTGGGGTGAATAATGGGAATTTTGGGGTGAAAAAATTGAATTTCGGGGTGAAAAATGTGAATTTTGGGGTGAAAGAGATGAATTTTGGGGTGAAAATGTGAATTTGGGGGGGAAAAAACTGAATTTTGGGGTGAAAAAAGTGAATTTTGGGGTGAAAAAAGCGAATTTTGGGGCGGAAATGTGAATTTGGGGAGAAAAATGTGAATTTTGGAGTGAAAAAAGTGAATGTTGGGGTGAAAAAGGCGAATTTTGGGGCAAAAAAAGTGAATTTTAGGGTAAAAAAAGTGAATTTTGGGGTGAAAAAGGCGAATTTTGGGGTGAAAAAGGTGAATTTTGGGGTGAAAAATGTGAATTTTGGGGCAAAAAAGGTGAATTTTGGGGCGAAAAATTTGAATTTTGGGGTGAAAAAGGTGAATTTTGGGGTGAAAAAGGCGAATTTTGGGGCAAAAGAAGTGAATTTTAGGGTAAAAAATGTGAATTTTGGGGCGAAAAATGTGAATTTTGGGGAGAAAAAGGCGAATTTTGGGATGAAAAATGTGAATTTTGGGGAGAAAAAGGCGAATTTTGGGTTTTTCAGCATGGAGACGCTGGCGGCGATGTTCGAGCTCGACCTGCCCACGGTGCACGGAATCATCAGCAAAATGATCATCGGAGAGGAGCTCATGGTCAGGATTCGGGGAAATTGGGGAAAATTTGGGGAATTTGGGAAATTTTGGGGAAATTTGGGGAATTTGGAGAAATTTGGGGGAGTTTTGGGGAAATTTTGCGGAAATTTGGGGGAGTTTTGGGGAAATTTGGGGGAAAAATTGGGGAAAATATGGGGAAAATTTGGGGAAAATTCAGGAAATTTTGGGGGAAATTCGGGACATTTCAGGGAAATTTGGGGGAATTCAGGAAAATTTTGGGGAAATTTGGGAAAATTTGGGAAAAGATTGGGAGATTTTGGGTCATTTTGGGAAAATTTGGGGGAGTTTTGGGGAAAATTGGGGAAAATTTCAGGGTGTTTGGGGAAAATTCGGGACATTTCAGGGAAAATTTGGGGAAAATTCAGGAAATTTTGGGGAAATTGGGGAAATTTGGGGAAGATTTTGGGAAAATTTCAGGAAATTTGGGATCATTTGGGGAGAATTTGAGAAATGTTGAGACATTTTGGGAGAATTTGGGGAAATTCAGGAAAATTTGGGAGATTTTGGGTCATTTGGGGGAGTTTTGGGGAAAATTGGGGAAAATTCGGGAAAATTTCAGGGTATTTGGGGGAAATTCGGGACATTTCAGGAAAATTTGGGGAAATTGGGGAAATTTGGGGAAATTTGGGGAAGATTTTGGGAAAAATTCAGGAAATTTGGGAGCATTTGGGGAAATTTGGGGAGAATTTGAGGAATGTTGGGAAATTTTGGGAGAATTTGGGGAAGATTTGGGGAAATTCAGGAATATTTGGGGAAAATTTGGGGTGGTTTTGGGAAAATTTTGTGGAAATTTGGGGGAGTTTTGGGGAAATTTGGGGAAAATCTGGGAAATTTTGAGAGAATTTGGGGCCATTTGGGGTAAATTTGGGATCACCAAATTTTTTCAATTTTGAGCCATTTTTTTATCAATTTTTGCCATTTTTGGGCCGATTTTTTTGGGATTTTTTCAGGGATTTTTTGGGACTCACCTGTGCGCCAGGTGAGTCTCACCTGTGCTCTCCCAGGCCTGTCTGGACCAGCCCATGATGATCACAGGAAACCCCAAATTTTACTGATTTTGACCTATTTTTGTATCGTTTTTTAGCCATTTTGGGCATTTTTGGGGGGATTTTTTTGGGATTTTTTTGGGGATTTTTTGGGGACTCACCTGTGCGCCAGGTGAGCCTCACCTGTGCCCCCCAGGCCTCCCTGGACCAGCCCACGATGATCACAGGAAACCCCAAATTTCTTCAATTTAGCGCCATTTTGAGCACTTTTTGGGCATTTTTTGGGCATTTTTTGTGCAATTTTTTCGGGGGTTTTTTTGGGTTCACCTGTGCGCCAGGTGAGTCTCACCTGTGCTCTCCCAGGCCTCCCTGGACCAGCCCACGATGATCACAGGAAACGCCAAATTTCACTCATTTTGACCTATTTTTGTATCGTTTTTTAGCCATTTTGGGCATTTTTGGGGAGGATTTTTTTGGGATTTTTTGGGGGATTTTTTGGGGACTCACCTGTCCGCCAGGTGAGCCTCACCTGTGCCCCCCCAGGCCTCGCTGGACCAGCCCACGGCCACGGTGATGATGGGAAACCCCAAATTTGTTCAATTTGTTGCCATTTTTTGATCAATTTTCACCATTTTTTGTGCGTTTTTTGTGGGATTTTTTTCGGGATTTTTTTGGGACTCACCTGTCCGCCAGGTGAGCCTCACCTGTGCCCCCCAGGCTTCGCTGGACCAGCCTACGATGATCACAGGAAACCCCAAATTTTTTCAATTTGGTGCCATTCTGAGCAGATTTTGGGGCATATTTCAGCCATTTTGGGGACAATTTTTGGGGATTTTTTCGGGACTCACCTGTCCGCCAGGTGAGCCTCACCTGTGCCCCCCCAGGGCTCTCTGGATCAGCCCACGATGATCCCAGGAAACCCCAAATTTCACTCACTTTGAGCCAATTTTTGTACCATTTTTTAACCATTTTGGGCATTTTTTGGGCATTTTTTGTGCAATTTTTTCGGGAATTTTTTTGGGACTCACCTGTGCGCCAGGTGAGCCTCACCTGTGCCCCCCAGGCCTCGCTGGACCAGCCTACGATGATCACAGGAAACCCCAAATTTTTTCAATTTGGTGCCATTCTGAGCAGATTTTGGGGCATATTTCAGCCATTTTGGAGACAATTTTTTGGGGAGTTTTTTTGGGACTCACCTGTGCTCCAGGTGAGCCTCACCTGTGCCCCCCAGGCCTCTCTGGATCAGCCCACGATGATCACAGGAAACACCAAATTCACTCACTTTGAGCCAATTTTTGTACCATTTTTTAGCCATTTTGGGCATTTTTTGGGCATTTTTTGTGCAATTTTTTTGGGATTTTTTTGGGGGATTTTTTTGGGACTCACCTGTCTGCCAGGTGAGCCTCACCTGTGCCCCCCAGGCCTCTCTGGACCAGCCCACGGCCACGGTGATGAGGGGAAACCCCAAATTTCACTGATTTTGAGCCATTTCGAGCACATTCTGTGTGATTTTTTTGGGATTTTTGGGTTGATTTTGGTCAGGATTTTTTTGGGATTTTCGGGACTCACCTGTCCGCCAGGTGAGCCTCACCTGTGCCCCCCCAGGCCTCGCTGGACCAGCCCACGATGATCACAAAAAACCCCAAATTTCACCGATTTTGAGCCATTTTGAGCACATTTCCGCCATTTTTTGTGGGGTTTTTGTGTAATTTTTTCGGGATTTTTTTGGGGATTTTTTTGGGACTCACCTGTCCGCCAGGTGAGCCTCACCTGTGCCCCCCAGGCCTCTCTGGACCAGCCCACGGCCACGGTGATGATGGGAAACCCCAAATTTTATCAATTTGCCGCCATTTTGAGCACTTTTTGGGCATTTTTTGTGCAATTTTTTTGGGATTTTTTTGGGGATTTTTTCGGGACTCACCTGTGCGCCAGGTGAGCCTCACCTGTGCCCCCCCAGGCCTCTCTGGACCAGCCCACGGCCACGGTGATGATGCACCGCACGGAGCCCACGGCCACGCAGAACCTGGCGCTGCAATTGGCTGAGAAGTTGGGGAACCTGGTGGAGAACAACGAGCGCGTGCTGGACCAGCGGCAGGGAGCCTACGGAGGATACTTCCGGGGTACACCTGGGCGCACCTGGGGGCACCTGGGCACACCTGGGATACACCTGGGCACAGCTGGGATACAGCTGGGCACAGATAAAATACACATGGGCACACCTGGGATACACCTGGGCACACCTGGGAACAGATAAAATACACCTGGGCACACCTGGGATAAACCTGGGCACACCTGGGCGCACCTGGGCACACCTGGGAACAGATAAAATACACCTGGGCACACCTGGGATACACCTGGGCACAGATAAAATACACCTGGGCACACCTGGGGCACACCTGGGCACACCTGGGCACACCTGGGAACAGATAAAATACACCTGGGAATGGATAAAACACACCTGGGGATACCTGGGCACACCTGGGCACACCTGGGGATAGAGAAAATACACCTGGGCACACCTGGGCACACCTGGGAGGGATGGAACGTACCTGGGGGGAGGTAAAACACACCTGGGCACACCTGGGGGGAGGTAAAACACACCTGGGCACACCTGGGGAGGGATAAAGCACACCTGGGCATACCTGGGATACACCTGGGGATACACCTGGGCACACCTGGGGGCACCTGGGGGCACCTGGGGGGGATGGAACACACCTGGGGGGAGATAAAGCACACCTGGGGATACCTGGGGACACCTGGGGATACTTGGGGATAGAGAAAACACACCTGGGGATACCTGGGGGGAGATAAAACACACCTGGGCACACCTGGGATACACCTGGGGGGGGATGGAACACACCTGGGGGAACCTGGTGGAGAACAACGAGCGCGTGCTGGACCAGCGGCAGGGAGCCTACGGAGGATACTTCCGGGGTACACCTGGGCGCACCTGGGCACACCTGGGAACAGATAAAATACACCTGGGCACACTTGGGCACACCTGGGCACACCTGGGGGGAGATAAAACACACCTGGGATACACCTGGGCACACCTGGGCACACCTGGGGGGAGATAAAACACACCTGAGGGGAGATAAAACACACCTGGGCACACCTGGGGAGAGATAAAATACACCTGGGAATAGATAAAGCACACCTGGGGATACCTGGGATACACCTGGGGGGGATGGAACACACCTGGGGACACCTGGGGGAACCTGGGATACACCTGGGGATACCTGGGCACACCTGGGGATACCTGGGGATACACCTGGGCACACCTGGGGATAGAGAAAACACACCTGGGCACACCTGGGTGCACCTGGGGATATGTGAGGATACACCTGGGCACACCTGGTGACACTCGGGGCATACCTGGACACACCTGGTGACACCTGAGCCACACCTGGTGACCCTTGGGGCACACCTGGACACACCTGGTGACACCTGAGCCACACCTGGGGACACTCAGGGAACACCTGGACACACCTGGTGACACTCGGGACACACCTGAGCCACACCTGGTGACCCTGGGGACACACCTGAGCCACACCTGGTGACACTCAGGGCACACCTGGGAACACCTGGTGACACTCAGGGCACACCTGGACATATCTGGTGACACTCAGGGCACACCTGGGGTCACCTGAACCCCACCTGGTGACACTCAGGGCACACCTGGGGATACCTGGTGACACTCAGGGCACACCTGGACATACCTGGTGACCCCCTGGGGACACCTGGTGACACTCAGGGCACACCTGGGCACACCTGAGCCCCGCCCCGCCCTCACCTGTGCATTTCCGCCCTCACCTGTGCGTTTTCCCCTCACCTGCAGATCAGAAAGACGGCGGCTACCGCAAGGGCGACGGTTACCTGCGGCGCGGCGGCTTCCGGCAGGAGCGCGGCAACTACTGAGCCTCACCTGCCCCACGGCTGGACCCTCACCTGCCCCACAGACCCTCACCTGCCCCACGGATCCTCACCTGCCCCACAGATTGCTCACCTGCTCCACAGATCCTCACCTGCCCCATGGACCCTCACCTGCCCCACAGATTGCTCACCTGCTCCACAGATCCTCACCTGCCCCACGGATCCTCACCTGCCCCATAGATCTCGCATCTGTCTCATAGAGGCCTCACCTGCCCCATAGATCCTCGCCTGCCCCATAGATTTCTCACCTGGGCAAAAAGTCATTCTCTGCCCCATAGAGGCCTCACCTGCCCCATAGAGGCTTCACCTGCCCCATAGAGGCCTCACCTGGACAAAAAGTCATTGTCTGCCCCACAGAAATTTCAGCTGCCCCATAGAGGTTCTATCTGCCCCATAGAGGCCTCACTTGCTCCATAGGTCGTCACCTGCCCCATAGATTTCTCACTTGGGCAGAAAGTTATTATCTGCCCCATAGAGGCCTTACCTGCCTTATAGATCTTACACCTGCCCCATGGAGGCCTCACCTGGGCAAAAGGTCATCGCCTGCCCCATAGATTTCTCCCTGGGCAAAAGATTATTATTTGCTCCATAGAGGCCTCACCTGCCCTACAAGTCCCGCACCTGCCCCATAGAGGTCTCACATGAGCAAAAATTCATTGTCTGCCCTATGGAGGCCTTACCTGCCCCATAGAGGCCTCACCTGCCCCATGGAGGCCTCAGCTGGGCAAAAACTCATCGTCTGCCCCACAGAATTCTTATCTGCCCCATGGAGGCCTCACCTGCCCCATAGAGGCCTCACCTGCCCCACAAATCCCACACCTGCCCCATAGAGGCCTCACCTGGGCAAAAAGATATCGTCTGCCCCATAGAATTCTGAGCTGCTCCATAGAGGCCTCACCTGCCCCACAGAGGCCTCACCTGCCCCATGGAGGCTTTATCTGCCCCATAGATCTGTGACCTGGGCAAAAAGTCATTATCTGCCCCATAGAGGTCTTACCTGCCCCACAAATTCCACGCCTGCCCCATAGAGGCATCACCTGGGCAAGAAGTCATCGTCTGCCCCATAGATCCCACACTTGCCCCATAGATCTCTCAATTGGGCAAAAACTCGTCTGCCCCATAGAGGCCTTACCTGCGCCATGAAGGCCTTACCTGCCCCATAGAGGCCTGACCTGAACAAAAAGTCATCATCTGCCCCACAGAACTCTCAGCTGCCCCACAGAGGCCTCACATGCCCCATGGAGGCCTGAGTTGGGCAAGAAGTCATCGTCTGCCCCATAGAGGCCTCACCTGCCCCACACAGGCCTCACCTGCCCCACAGATCCCACCCACGGCTCACTCACCTGCCCCATAGATCCACGCCCGCTCCATCGAGGGTCCTGCCGCCGGAAATTAATAAAGGAGTTAATTAACGACTGCGTTAATGAGTGCGTTAATGAGGGGCGGGGCAGGGTCTGCCCCATAGATCCTCCCCTGCCCCAGAAGTGACCCCAAAGCTTCTCCCCTCACGGTTTCCCGCCTTTTTCTCCCCTCACAATTTCCCGCCTTTTTCTCCCCTCACGGTTTCCCGCCTTTTTTCTCCCCTCATGGCTTCTCTTCACTTTTATCTTTTCGTGGGTTCTGCCATTTTCTTTCTTCATGGATTCCGCCATTTTCTCCCCTCATGGCTTCCCTTCTCCCTGTCCCCTCACACTTTTCCACCATTTTGTCTCCTCATGGCTTCCCTCCATTTTCTCCCCTCAGAGTTCCCTCCATTTTCTCCCCTCAGGGTCTGCCGCCATTTTCTCCCCTCATGGCTTCCCTTCTCCCTCACAGTTCCCTGCCCTTTTCCCCCTCACAGTTTGCCGCCATTTTGTCCCCTCATGGCTTCCCATCATCCCCTGTCCCTTCATGGCTTTCCTCCATTTTCTCCCCTAAGGGTTCCCTCCATTTTGTCCCCTCACAGGTTCCCTCCATTTTCTCCCCTCATGATCTGCTGCCATTTTCTCCTCTCATGGCTTCTCTCCATTTTGTCCCCTCAAGGTCTGCCGCCATTTTGTCCTCTCAGGCTTTCCTCCATTTTCTCTCCCTACAGTTTTCCTCTATTTTCTCCCCTCATGGCTTCCCTTCTCCCTGTCCCCTCACAGTTTTCCACCATTTTCTCCCCTCACAGTTTGCCGCCATTTTGTCCCCTCATGGTTCCCTCCATTTTCTCCCCTCAGGCTCTGCCGCCATTTTGTCTCCTCATGGCTTCCTTTCTTCCTCCCATCCCCTCACACTTTTCCGCCATTTTCTCCCCTCATGGCTTTCCTCCATTTTGTCCCCTCACAATTTCCTCCATTTTGTCTCCTCACGGCTTCCCTTCTTCCCGTCCCCTTCACACTTTCCCTCCATTTTTTCCCCTCATGGCTTCCTGCCATTTTCTCCCCTCATGGTTCCCTCCATTTTGTTCCCTCACAATTTCCTCCATTTTGTCACCTCACACTTTCCCTCCATTTTCTCCCCTCAGGGTCTGCCGCCATTTTGTCTCCTCACGGCTTCCCTTCTTCCCATCCCCTCACACTTTCCCTCCATTTTTTCCCCTCATGGCTTCCTGCCATTTTCTCCCCTCATGGTTCCCTCCATTTTCTCCCCACACTTTTCCGCCATTTTCTCCCTTCAGGCCTTCCCTCCATTTTGTCCCCTCACGGTTTCCCTCCATTTTGTCCCCTCATGGCTCCCCTTCTCCCTCACACTTTCCTGTCCTTTTCTCCCCTCACAGTTTTCCGCCATTTTCTCCCCTCACACTTTCCCTCCATTTTCTCCCCTCAGGCTCTGCCGCCATTTTGTCTCCTCATGGCTTCCTTTCTTCCTCCCATCCCCTCACACTTTTCCGCCATTTTCTCCCCTCATGGCTTTCCTCCATTTTGTCGCCTCACAATTTCCTCCATTTTGTCTCCTCACGGCTTCCCTTCTTCCCATCCCCTTCACACTTTCCCTCCATTTTTTCCCCTCATGGCTTCCTGCCATTTTCTCCCCTCATGGTTCCCTCCATTTTGTTCCCTCACAATTTCCTCCATTTTGTCACCTCACACTTTCCCTCCATTTTCTCCCCTCAGGGTCTGCCGCCATTTTGTCTCCTCATGGCTTCCCTTCTTCCCATCCCCTCACACTTTCCCTCCATTTTTTCCCCTCATGGCTTCCTGCCATTTTCTCCCCTCATGGTTCCCTCCATTTTCTCCCCACACTTTTCCGCCATTTTCTCCCCTCAGGCCTTCCCTCCATTTTCTCCCCTCACACCTTCCCTCCATTTTGTCCCCTCATGGCTCCTCTTCTCCCTCACACTTTCCTGTCCTTTTCTCCCCTCACAGTTTTCCGCCATTTTCTCCCCTCACACTTTCCCTCCATTTTCTCCCCTCACACCTTCCCTCCATTTTCTCCCCTCACACTTTCCCTCCATTTTCTCCCCTCAGGCTCTGCCGCCATTTTGTCTCCTCATGGCTTCCTTTCTTCCTCCCATCCCCTCACACTTTTCCGCCATTTTCTCCCCTCATGGCTTTCCTCCATTTTGTCCCCTCACAATTTCCTCCATTTTGTCTCCTCACGGCTTCCCTTCTTCCCATCCCCTTCACACTTTCCCTCCATTTTTTCCCCTCATGGCTTCCTGCCATTTTCTCCCCTCATGGTTCCCTCCATTTTGTTCCCTCACAATTTCCTCCATTTTGTCCCCTCACACTTTCCCTCCATTTTGTCCCCTCATGGCTCCCCTTCTCCCTCACACTTTCCTGTCCTTTTCTCCCCTCACAGTTTTCCGCCATTTTCTCCCCTCACACTTTCCCTCCATTTTCTCCCCTCACACCTTCCCTCCATTTTGTCTCCTCACACTTTCCCTCCATTTTCTCCCCTCAGGCTCTGCCGCCATTTTGTCTCCTCATGGCTTCCCTTCTTCCCATCCCCTCACACTTTCCCTCCACTTTCTCCCCTCATGGCTTCTCTTCTCCCTCACAGTTCCCTGCCCTTTTCTCCCTCACAGTTTGCCGCCATTTTCTCCCCTCATGGCTTCCCTTCTCCCTGTCCCCTCACAGTTTTCCACCATTTTGTCTCCTCATGGCTTCCCTTCTTTCCATCCCCTCACAGTTTTCCGCCATTTTCTCCCCTCACAGTTTGCCGCCATTTTGTCCCCTCATGGCTTCCCATCATCCCCTGTCCCTTCATGGCTTTCCTCCATTTTCTCCCCTCAGACTTCCCTCCATTTTCTCCCTTCACAGGTTCCCTCCATTTTCTCCCCTCACGGTTTCCCACCATTTTCTCCCCTCAGACTTCCCTCCATTTTCTCCCCTCACACTTTCCCTCCATTTTCTCCCCTCAGGCTCTGCCGCCATTTTCTCTCCTCATGGCTTCTCTTCTTCCCATCCCCTCACAGTTTCCCTCCATTTTCTCCCCTCATGGCTTCCCTTCTCCCTCACACTTTCCTGTCCTTTTCTCCCCTCACATTTTTCCGCCATTTCGTCCTCTCATGGCTTCCCTTCTCCCCGTTCCCTCACACTTCCCCATTTTCTCCCCTCACGGCTTCCCTTCTTCCCATCCCCTCACACTTTTCCGCCATTTTCTCCTCTCAGAGTTTCCTCCATTTTGTCTCCTCACACTTTCCCTCCATTTTCTCCCCTCAGGCTCTGCCGCCATTTTGTCTTTTTTTCCATACTCTGACCCACAGGTTGTGCCTCAAAACTCTCGATTTCAATAAAATCTTTAATTAACGAGTCCGAATCATTAATTAATTAACCCTTACTAATGAGAAGTGTGGAAGGTGTCCCCTGCCCCGTAACTCGCCCCATTGTTCTGCCCCATAACTCCCCATTTTAATAAAATCAATTAATGGAGTAATGAAACCGGGAATTAATGAGTTTATTAATGAGTTTATTAATGAGTTTATTAACGACTTCGTTATTTAAAACTCATTAACGATCAACAAGGCACCCAATAATCTGCCCCATAACCTTCCCCGGTTTGATAAAATGAATTAACCGAACGATAAAAACATCAATTAATTACTTTAAATGATTCATTAATTAATCGACCCTCGTTAATGAGTGCCAAGGGGTCGCCCCCTGCCCCATAACTGCTCATCGGGGCCCCCGCCGTGCCCCAAAACCATTAATTACTCATTAAAAAAATCCCTCATTAATGAGTGACCAGGGTGGGGGAGGGGCGGCCCGGCCCCTCGCTAATCCCTCACTAATTAACCCTCGTTAATGAGTGACCCGAGGGGGAATAAATTGCCCCCTCCCCCTCCTCCTCCCTCAGGGTCCTCCTGGTGCCGCCATGGGGCAGGGGGGGTCCCTGGGGGGATCTATGGGGCTGGGGAGGTTTGGGGCTCGATCTGTGGGGCAGGGAGGGCCCAAAATTTGGGGGGAGTCCCTGGGGAGATCTATGGGGCAGGGGAGCTCTGTGGGGAGATCTATGGGGCAGGGAGGGCCCAAAATTTGGGGGAGCTTTGGGGGTCAATCTATGGGGCTGGGGCAGTTTGGGGCTCGATCTATGGGGCAGAGGGAGTTTGGGGCTCGATCTATGGGGCAGCGAGGGCCCAAAGCTTGGGGGAGCTTTGGGGGTCGATCTATGGGGCAGGGGAACTTTGGGAGTCGATCTATGGGGCAAGGAGGGCCCAAAGCTTGGGGGAGGTTTGGGGGTCGATCTATGGGGCTGGGAGGGCCCAAAGCTTGGGTGGGGTCTCTGGGGAATCTGTGGGACAGAGAAGGACTGTGGGGCAGGAAAGGCCCATGGGGGGATCTGTGGGGGGATCTATGGGGCAGGGAAGGCCTGTGGGGCAGGGGGGATCCGTGGGAGGATCTGTGGGTCAGGGGGGATCAGTGCGGCAGGTGGGATCTGTGGGGGGATCTATGGGGCAGGGAAGGCCTGTGGGCGGATCTATGGGTCAGGGGAGATCTGTGGGGGGATCTATGGGGCAGGGGGGATCTATGGGGCAGGGAGGGCCTGTAGGGGGATCTGTGGGTCAGGGCAGATCTATGGGGCAGGGGGGATCCGCGGGGGGATCTATGGGGCAGGGAAGGCCTGAGGGCCAGGCCGACTCACCGTTAGCGGCGGAGGTGAGGGAAGGCCGCGGCCTGGCGGCGCTCGGGGGGTGGGAGCTGCTCCGGGCCCTGCTCGTGTTCGCCCTCTGCGCTCACCCCCGGCTGGCGCGGGACCCCGAGGCGGTGAGACCCCGCCCCAAATTGGGGACCCCTGACCCATAGAGACCCCTGACCCACAGAGAGACCCCTCCCCTAAATGGGGACCCCCAGCCCAATTAGAGACCCCACCCTAATTAGGGACCCTGTCCCAAATTGGGGACCCCTGATCCATAGAGACCCCACCCCAAAATGGGGACCCCACCCTAATTAGAGACCCCTGACCCACAGAGAGAGCCCTGAGCCACAGAGAGACCCCTGACCAAAATGGGGACCCCCAGCCCAGAGACCCCTCCCCAAAATGGGGACCCCCAGCCCTGTTAATGACCCCTGACCCATAGAGACCCCACCCCAATTAGAGACCCCACCCCAATCAGAGACCCCTGACCCACAGAGAGACCCCACCCCAGTTAGAGACCCTCCCCCAAACACACAGAGACACCCTCAGGCCTTCTCTCCATTTCCTTCCCTCACACTTTCCCTCCATTTTCTCCCCTCACAGCCCCTCTGCCATTCTCTCCCCTCACACTTTCCCTCCATTTTCCCCTCAGGCCTTCCCTCCGCCCCATCCCCTCACAGCCCCTCCGCCATTTCCTCCCCACACACACTTTCCCTCCATTTTCTCCCCTCACAACCCCTCTGCCATTTTCTCCCCTCACACTTTCCCACCATTTTTCCCCTCACACTTTCCCTCCATTTTGACCCCTCACACTTTCCCGCCATTTTCTCCCCTCAGGCCTTCCCTCCGCCATTTCCTCCCCTCACACTTTCCCACCATTTTCCCCTTCAGGACTTCCCTCTGCCCCATCCCCTCACAGCCCCTCCGCCATTTTCTCCCCTCACAGCCCCTCTGCCATTTTCTCCCCCCACACTTTCCCTCCATTTCCTTCACAGCCCCTCCGCCATTTCCTCCCCTCACAGCCCCTCCTCCATTTCCTCCCCTCACACTTTCCCTCCATTTCCCTCACAGCCCCTCTGCCATTTCCTCCCCTCACAGCCCCTCCGCCATTTTCCCCCTCACACTTTCCCTCCATTTTTCCCCTCCCATCCCCTCCGCCATTTTCTCCCCACACACTTTCCCTCCATTTTCTTCCCTCACAGCTTCCCCTCCATTTCCTCCCCTCACACTTTCCCTCCATTTTTCCCCTCCCATCCCCTCCGCCATTTCCCCCCTCACCCCCGCGTCTCTCCCATTCCCCTCAGTTCCTCTGGGGGTCCCGGCGGCTGCTGGGTCCCCACCTGTGGCGGGCGCTGCTCTCGGTGTCCCTGTGGGGCCAATTCGCCGTGGGCCGAGCGCCGCAGGCTGTGCAGGGCCTGGCGCGGAGGCTCCAGGCCCGAGGCCTGCGCCCCATGCTGGCCCTGCCCATCGAGGGTGAGGGGCCCGACGGCGAGGGGTGAGTGCGGCACTTGTGGGGCACTTATGGGGCACCTGTGGGGTGAGTGGGGTCACTTATGGGGCACTTATGGGGTGAGTGGGGTCACTTATGGGGCACTTATGGGGTGAGTGCGGCACTTGTGCGGCACTTGTGGGGTGAGTGGGGTCACTTATGGGGCACTTGTGGGGCACTTGTGGGGTGAGTGGGGTCACTTATGGGGCACTTATGGGGTGAGTGGGGTCACTTATGGGGTGAGGGGCCCGACGGAGAGGGGTGAGTGCGGCACTTGTGGGGCGACTTATGGGGCACTTGTGGGGTGAGTGGGGTCACTTATGGGGTGAGGGGCCCGACGGTGAGGGGTGAGTGGGGTCACTTATGGGGCACTTGTGGGGCACTTATGGGGCACTTGTGGGGTGAGTGCAGCACTTGTGGGGCACTTATGGGGCACTTGTGGGGTGAGTGCAGCACTTGTGGGGCACTTATGGGGCACTTGTGGGGTGAGTGCAGCACTTGTGGGGCACTTATGGGGCACCTGTGGGGTGAGTGGGGTCACTTATGGGGCACTTATGGGGTGAGTGCGGCACTTGTGGGGCACTTACAGGGCACTTGTGGGGTGAGTGGGGTCACTTATGGGTCACTTATGGGGTAGGGAGATCACTTACGGGGTGAGTGTGGCACTTGTGGGGCTGGGGACAATTGTGGGGTGAGTGGGGCACTTAGGGGTCACTTATGGGTCACTTGTGGGGTGAGGGGCCCGATGGGGAGGGGTGAGTGCGGCACTTGTGGGGCACTTATGGGGCACCTGTGGGGTGAGTGGGGTCACTTATGGGTCACTTATGGGTCACTTATGGGGTGGGGACATCACTTATGGGGTGAGTGCGGCACTTGTGGGGTGAGTGGGGTCACTTGTGGGGTGAGGGGCCCGACGGCGAGGGGTGAGTGCGGCACTTATGGGGCACTTTTGGGGCACTTGTGGGGCACTTGTGGGGTGGGGAGATCACTTATGGGATGAGTGGGGTCACTTATGGGGCAACTTATGGGGTGGGGAGATCACTTATGGGGTGAGTGGGACACTTATGGGGCACTTGTGGGGTGAGTGGGGTCACTTATGGGGCACTTATGGGTCACTTGTGGGGTGAGGGGCCCGACGGCGAGGGGTGAGTGCGGCACTTGTGGGGCACTTATGGGGTGGGGAGATCACTTACGGGTCACTTGTGGGGCAGCGAGGCCTGGTTCAGGGTCACTTATGGGTCACTCACTTGTGGGGCAGCGAGGCCTGGTTCGAGCACAACCGTGGGGCAGCTCTGCAATGTGTGGGGCTGGCAGCCATCTTGGGTCACTCATGGGTCACTTGTGGGGCAGCGAGGCCTGGTTCTGGGTCACTTATGGGTCACTCATGGGTCACTTGAGGGTCACTCACTTGTGGGTCACTCACTTATGGGTCACTTTGGGTCACTTTGGGTCACTTTGGGTCACTTGTGGGGCAGCGAGGCCTGGTTCGAGCACAACCGTGGGGCGGCGCTGCAATGTGTGGGGCTGGCAGCCATCTTGGGCCCCCAGCCTGCCATGCAGCTCAAGATCACAGCTCTGCTCAGCCACGGCCTCTGCGTGAGTCACTTGGGGGGCAGGGGATCTGTGGGGCAGGGATGGATCTATGGGGCGGGGGGTGTGGGGCAGGATCTATGGGGCAGGATCTATGGGGCAGGGAGATCTATGGGGCAGGGAGATCTATGGGGCAGGGATGGATCTATGGGGCGGGGGGTGTGGGGCAGGGAGATCTATGGGGCAGGGAGATCTATGGGGCAGGGATGGATCTATGGGGCGGGGGGTGTGGGGCAGGGGATCTATGGGGCAGGATCTATGGGGCAGGGGAGATGTGGAGCAGGGAGGTGTGGGGCAGGAGATGTGGGGCAGGATTGGGATCTATGGGGTGGGGAATCTGTGGGGCAGGGATGGATTTATGGGGCAGGGGCTGATCTATGGGGCAGGGATGGATCCGTGGGGCAGGATTGGGATCTGTGGGACAGGGATGGATCTATGGGGCAGGGACTGATCTATGGGGCAGGGATGGATCTGTGGGGCACTGAGGATCTATGGGGCAGGATTGGGATCTATGGGGCAGGGACTGATCTATGGGGCAGGATTGGGATCTATGGGGCAGGATTGGGATCTATGGGGCAGGATTGGGATCTATGGGGCACTGAGGATCTATGGGGCAGGATTGGGATCTATGGGGCAGGGACTGATCTATGGGGCAGGATTGGGATCTATGGGGCAGGATTGGGATCTATGGGGCAGGATTGGGATCTATGGGGCACTGAGGATCTATGGGGCAGGATTGGGATCTATGGGGCAGGATTAGGATCTATGGGGCAGGATTGGGATCTATGGGGCACTGAGATCTGTGGGGCAGGATTAGGATCTATGGGGCAGGATTGGGATCTATGGGGCAGGATTGGGATCTCTGGGGCAGGATTGGGATCTGTGGGGCAGGATTGGGATCTGTGGGGCAGGGGCTGATCTATGGGGCAGGATTGGGATCTGTGGGGCAGGATTGGGATCTATGGGGCACTGAGATCTGTGGGGCAGGATTGGGATCTATGGGGCACTGAGATCTATGGGGCAGGATTGGGATCTGTGGGGCAGGATTGGGATCTATGGGGCAGGATTGGGATCTATGGGGCAGGATTGGGATCTGTGGGGCAGGGACTGATCTATGGGGCACTGAGGATCTATGGGGCACTGAGATCTATGGGGCAGGATTGAGATCTATGGGGCAGGATTGGGATCTATGGGGCAGGATTGGGATCTGTGGGGCAGGATTGGGATCTATGGGGCACTGAGGATCTATGGGGCACTGAGATCTATGGGGCAGGATTGGGATCTATGGGGCAGGATTGGGATATGTGGGGCAGGATTGGGATCTATGGGGCACTGAGATCTGTGGGGCACTGAGGATCTCTGGGGCAGGATTGGGATCTATGGGGCAGGATTGGGATCTATGGGGCAGGATTGGGATATGTGGGGCAGGATTGGGATCTATGGGGCACTGAGGATCTATGGGGCACTGAGATCTATGGGGCAGGATTGGGATCTGTGGGGCAGGATTGGGATCTATGGGGCAGGATTGGGATCTATGGGGCACTGAGGATCTATGGGGCAGGATTGGGATCTGTGGGGCAGGATTGGGATCTGTGGGGCAGGATTGGGATCTCTGGGGCAGGATTGGGATCTATGGGGCACTGAGATCTGTGGGGCACTGAGATCTGTGGGGCACTGAGGATCTCTGGGGCAGGTGAGGCCTCATTGGCACAGCTGAGGCCACGCCCTCCTCTGGCCACGCCCCCAGGAGAAGCTCTCTCTGCGATTGGCTGAGCCGGAGGGGGCGGAGCTGAGCCCGGAGAAGGTGGCGGCCATGATGGACGGGCAGGTAGGGACAGTGGCCACGCCCCCTCACCTGGCCACGCCCCTTTCACCTGAGCCACGCCCATTTTACCTGATCTTCACCTGGGCCACGCCCCTTTTACCTGGGCCACGCCCCTTTTACCTGAGCCACGCCCCTTTTACCTGAGCCTCACCTTTTACATTGACCACGCCCTTTTACCTGAGCTTCACCTGGGCCACGCCCCCTTTTACCTGGGCCACGCCCCTTTTACCTGAGCCACACCTTTACCTGGGCCACGCCCCTTTGACTTGAGCCTCACCTTTACCTGAGCCACGCCCCTTTTACCGGAGCCACGCCTCTTTACCTAAGCCATGCCCCTTTTACTTAGACCCCACCCCTTTTACCTAAGCCACGCCCCTTTCACCTGGCCACGCCCCTTTTACCTTGACCCCGCCCCTTTACCGGAACTTCACCTTGACCTTGGCCACGCCCTTTTACCCGGGCCACGCCCCTCACCTGGCCCCGCCCCTCACCTGGCCACGCCCCTCACCTGGCCACGCCCCCGCAGGTGCCAGAGCTCACCTGGCTGAGCCCAAGCGGAGAATGAACACCTGGGGCGGGGCCTGGACAGGCTCCGGGACGTGACACAGGTGAGGGGCGGGGCCTGGGCAGGTGACACAGGTGAGGGGCGGGGCCTGGGTGGGGTCACCTGTGCTCACCTGGGGGTCAAAGGTCAGCTGGGCACACCTGGGGGGACTTAAAACACATCTGGGACACACCTGGGCACACCTGGACACACCTGGGGCACACCTGGGGGACTTAAAACACACCTGGGGCACACCTGGGGCACACCTGGGCACACCTGGGAATACTCAGGACTCACGTGGGGCACTCAGGACTTACCTGGGCACACCTGGGCACACACCTGAGGGTACTTATAACACACCTGGGCACACCTGGGACAGGTAAATCACACCTGAGCACAATGGGGACACACCTGGGGCACACAGGACTCACCTGGGTGCACCTGTAACATACCTGGGCACAGCTGGAGGTACATGAACACACCTGGGAATACTTGGAATACCTGGGGTACACCTGGGACATATCTCACCTGTGAGTCTCACCTGTCTCACCTGTCCATGTCTCACCTGTCTCCCCTGTCTCACCCTTCTCACCTGTCCCACCTGTCAGTCTCACCTGTCAGTCTCACCTGTCCATATCTCACCTGTCCCTCACCTATCAGTCTCACCTGTCTCACCTGTATCACCTGTCTCACCTGTCCATGTCTCACCTGTCTCACCTGTCTCTCACCTGTCTCACCTGTCCCACCTGTCCATGTCTCACCTGTCTCACCTGTCCATGTCTCACCTGTCCAGTCTCACCTGTCTCACCTGTCCCTCACCTGTCTCACCTGTCTCACCTGTCCCACCTGTCCTCAGGCCGCGGTGTCCCGCGGGGTGCAGGTGTTGGTGGACGCGGAGCTCTCTCACCTGAACCCTGCGCTCACCTGCCTCACCTGGGCGCTGATGCTGCGGCACAACCGCGGGGAGGGGGCGGAGCCACGGCCCTGGGTGTGGCTCACCTGCCAGGCCTACCTGAGGGTGAGTAAAGCACACCTGGGCACACCTGGGACAGGTAAATCACAGGTAAATCACACCTGAGGGGGCGGAGCCACGGCCCTGGGTGTGGCTCACCTGCCAGGCCTACCTGAGGGTGAGTAAAGCACACCTGGGACACACCTGGGACAGGTAAATCACACCTGGGCACACCTGGGAGAGGTAAATCACAGGTAAATCACACCTGAGGGGGCGGAGCCACGGCCCTGGGTGTGGCTCACCTGCCAGGCCTACCTGAGGGTGAGTAAAGCACACCTGGGACAGGTAAATCACACCTGGGACAGGTAAATCACAGCTGGGACAGGTAAATCACAAGGTAAATCACACCTTGGACACACCTGAGCTCACCTGGGGGGGCAGAGCCAAGGCCTTGGGTGTGGCTCACCTGCCAGGCCTACCTGAGGGTGAGTAAAGCACACCTGGAACACACCTGGGACAGGTAAATCACACCTGGGAGAGGTAAATCACAGGTAAATCACACCTGAGGGGGCGGAGCCATGGCCCTGGTGTGGCTCACCTGCCAGGCCTACCTGAGGGTGAGTAAAGCACACCTGGGCACACCTGGGACAGGTAAATCACAGGTAAATCACACCTGAGGGGGCAGAGCCACAGCCCTGGTGTGGCTCACCTGCCAGGCCTACCTGAGGGTGAGTAAAGCACACCTGGGACACACCTGGGACAAGTAAATCACACCTGGGACACACCTGGGACAGGTAAATCACACCTGGGCACACCTGGGACAGGTAAATCACAGGTAAATCACACCTAGGACAGGTAAATCACACCTGAGCTCACCTGAGACACACGTGAGCACACCTGGGACATGTAAATCACACCTGGGACAGGTAAATACACACCTGAGCTCACCTGAGACACACGTGAGCACACCTGGGACAGGTAAATCACACCTGGGACAGACCTGTCAATCACTCACCTGTCCATCACTCACCTGTCAATCACTCACCTGTCCCCTCCCCTCCCCCAGGACTCGGAGGCTCACCTGCGCGCTCACCTGTCAATCACTCACCTGTCAATCACTCACCTCTCAATCACTCACCTGTCAATCACTCACCTGTCCCTCACTCACCTGTCCATCACTCACCTGTCAATCACTCACCTGTCCCTCACTCACCTGTCCATCCCTCACCTGTCCTCACTCACCTGTCCCCTCCCCCCCAGGACTCGGAGGCTCACCTGTGCACTCACCTGTCAATCACTCACCTGTCTCACCTGTTCCCTCCCCTCCCCCAGGACTTGGAGGCTCACCTGCGCGCTCACCTGCCCATCACTCACCTGAGGTCTCACCTGTCCATCACTCACCTGTCTCACCTGTCCCCTCCCCTCCCCCAGGACTCGGAGGCTCACCTGCCGCTCATCACCTGTCCATCACTCACCTGTCAATCACTCACCTGTCCATCCCTCACCTGTCCATCACTCACCTGAGGTCTCACCTGTCCATCACTCACCTGTCTCACCTGTCCCCTCCCCTCTCCCCCAGGACTCGGAGGCTCACCTGCACGCTCACCTGTCCCTCACTCACCTGTCAATCACTCACCTGTCCCCTCCCCCCCAGGACTCGGAGGCTCACCTGTGCACTCACCTGTCAATCACTCACCTGTCTCACCTGTTCCCTCCCCTCCCCCCCAGGACTTGGAGTCTCACCTGCGCGCTCACCTGTCAGTCACTCACCTGAGGTCTCACCTGTCCATCACTCACCTGTCAATCACTCACCTGTCAATCACTCACCTGTCCCCTCCCCTCCCCAGGACTCGGAGGCTCACCTGTCAATCACTCACCTGTCAATCACTCACCTGTCAATCACTCACCTGTCAATCACTCACCTGTCACCTGTCAATCACTCACCTGTCCATCACTCACCTGTCAATCACTCACCTGTCAATCACTCACCTGTCACCTGTCAATCACTCACCTGTCCATCACTCACCTGTCCATCACTCACCTGTCCATCACTCACCTGTCAATCACTCACCTGTCCATCACTCACCTGTCAATCACTCACCTGTCAATCACTCACCTGTCACCTGTCAGTCACTCACCTGTCCATCACTCACCTGTCCCATCCCTCACCTGTCTCTCCCCCAGGACTCGGAGGCTCACCTGAGGTCTCACCTGGCCCAGGTGCGCCCCCTGGGCTTGGCCCTGGGGGTGAAGTTGGTGCGCGGGGCTTACCTGGCCCAGGAGCAGGGGCGAGCGCGGGCCGGAGCTGCCCCTCCCCCACCTGGGACACGCCAGCCAGACCTCGGACAGGTGCGGCAGGGGAGGGGAATTTGGGGAAATTTGGGAATTTGGGGAAATTTTGGGGGAAATTTGGGAAAAAAATTGGGAAAAAATTGGGAAAAATTGGGGAAAGAAAGGGTTAAAAATGGGGAAAATTTAGGAAAATTTGGGGGAAATTTGGGAAAGAATTGAGAAAAAAATGGGAAAAATTGGGAAAATTTTGGGGAAAATTGGGGAAAAATTGGGGAAATTTGGGTAAAGAAGGGGTTAAAAATGGAAAAATTGGGGGAAATTTGGGGGAAAAATTTGGAGAAAATTGGGGGAAATTTGGGGGAAAATTGGGAAAAATTGGGGAAAATTTGGGGAAATTTGGGGGAAATTTGGGGAAAATCTGGGGAAAAATTGGGGAAATATTTCAGGAAATAAAGGGTTAAAAATGGGGAAAAATTGGGGAAATTTGGAGAAAAATTTGGGGAAAAATTGGGGGAAATTTGGGTAAAAATTGGAGGAAAATTTGGGAAAATTTGGAGAAACTTGGGGGAAATTTGGGAAAATTGGGGAAAATTTGGGGAAAATTGGGGAAAATTTGGAGAAAAATTTGGGGAAATTTGGAGAAACTTGGGGGAAATTTGGGGAAAATTGGGGAAAATTTGGGGAAAATTGGGGAAAATTTGGAGAAAAATTTGGGGAAATTTTGGAAAAATTGGGAAAATTTGGGGAAATTTAGGGAAATTTGAGGGAAAAATTGGGGAAGTATTTCAGGAAATAAAGGGTTAAAAATGGGGGAAATTGGGGGAAAATTTGGGGAAAAATTGGGAAAAAATCGGGAAATAATCGAGAAAAAAATGGGAAAAATTGAGAAATTTTTGGGGAAAATTGGGGAAAAATTGGGAAAGATAGGGTTAAAAATGGGGAAATTGGGGGAAATTTGGGGAAAATTTGGGAAATTTGGGGAAAAATTGGGGAAATTTGGGAAAATTTCGGGGGAAATTTGGGGAAAATTGGGGAAATATTTCAGGAATAAAGGGTTAAAAATGGGGAAATTGGGGGAAATTTGGGGAAAAATTGGGGAAATTTTGGGGGAAAATTGGGGAAAAATTGGGGAAGAAGGGGTTAAAAATGGGAAAAATTTGGCGAAAATTTGGGGAAATTTGTGGGAAAATTTTGGGAAAATTTTGGAAAATTGGGGGAAATTTTGGGGAAAAATTGGGGGAAAATTGGGGAACATCTGGGGAAAATTTGGGGAAAGAAAGGGTTAAAAATGGGGAAATTTGGGGAAATTTGGGGCAAAATTTGGGGAAAAATTGGGGAAAATTTGGGGAAAAATGGGGAAAATTTGGGAAATTTAGGGAAATTTCAGGGAAAAATTGGTGAAAAATTGGGGAAAATTTGCGGGAAAAATTTGGGAAAAAATTGGGAAAATTGGGGAAAGAAAGGGTTAAAAATGGGGAAAATTTTGGGGAAATTTAGGGAAATTTCAGGGAAAAATTGGTGAAAAATTGGGGAAATTTGGGGAAATTTGGGGAAAAATTGGAAAAGAATTGAGAACAAAAATGGGGAAAAATTGAGAAAATTTAGGGGAAAATTTAGGGAAAAATTGGGGAAAAAATGGGAAAATTTGGGGGAAATTTGGGAAATTTAGGGAAAATCGGGGAAAAATTGGGGAAAGAAAGGTTAAAAAATGGGAAAATTTGGGGAATTTGGGGAGAAAATTGGAGAAAATTGGGGAAATTTGGGGAAAAATTGGGGAAAAATTGGGGAATTATTCAGGAAATAAAGGGTTAAAAATGGGGAAAATTGGGTAAAAATTGGGGAAAATTTGGGGAAAATTTGGGGAAAATTGGGGAAAAATTGGGAAGAATTGAGAAAAAAATGGGGAAAAATTGAGAAAATTTTGGGAAAATTTAAGGAAAAATTGGGAAAAAATGGGGAAAATTTGGGGAAAAATTGGGAAATAAAGGGAATTTCAGCTTAATTTTGTGTTATTTTTGGGTAAATTTTGGGGTAATTTTTGGGATAATTTCAGGTAAATTTCAGACCAATCCCAAGTGACTTTGGGGCAATTTTTTGGATAATTTTCAGGTGAATTTTGGGATAATTTTTGACTAATTTTGAGTTAAATTTCCCCATTTTTGGCTCAGCTACCATCGCTGTCTCTCCCTGCTGATGGTGAATTTTGTGTGAATTTTGCGCTAATTTTCTGTTATTTTTGGTTATTTTTTGAGATATTTTCAGGATAATTTCAGGTCAATTTCAGGTTAATTTTTTACTAATTTTTGACTAATTTTGGGTAAAATTTCCCATTTTTTTCTCAGCTACCATCGCTGCCTGGCCCTGCTGATGGTGAATTTTGTGTTAATTTTCGGTTATTTTTGGGTTATTTTGGGTTATATTTCGGTTATTTTTTTGGCTAATTTCAGGATAATTTCAGGATAAATTCAGGTTAATTTCAGGATAATTTTTGACTAATTTTGGGTTAAATTCCCCATTTTTTTCTCAGCTACCATCGCTGCCTGGCCCTGCTGATGGTGAATTTTGGGTGAATTTTTTGTTATTTTTGGTTATTTTTCGGTTATTTTTTGGTTATTTTTCAGGATAATTTCAGGATAATTTCAGGATAATTTCAGGATAATTTTTGACTAATTTTGGGTTAAATTTCCCATTTTTGGCTCAGCTACCATTGCTGCCTGGCCCTGCTGATGGTGAATTTTGTGTGAATTTGCGTTATTTTTGGGTTATTTTTAGGTTATTTTTCAGGATAATTTCAGGATAATTTCAGGATAATTTTTGACTAATTTCAGGATAATTTTGGACTAATTTTGGGTAAAATTTCCCATTTTTTTCTCAGCTACCATCGCTGCCTGGCCCTGCTGATGGTGAATTTTGGGTGAATTTTGTGTTAATTTTCGGTTATTTTTAGGTTATTTTTCAGGATAATTTCAGGATAATTTCAGGCCAATTTTAGGTTAATTTTGACTAATTTTGGGTTGAATTTCCCCATTTTTCGCTCAGCTACCATTGCTGCCTGGCCCTGCTGATGGTGAATTTTGTGTGAATTTTCGGTTATTTTTGGGTTATTTTTAGGTTATTTTTCAGGATAATTTCAGGATAATTTCAGGATAATTTTTGACTAATTTCAGGATAATTTTGGACTAATTTTGGGTAAAATTTCCCATTTTTTTCTCAGCTACCATCGCTGCCTGGCCCTGCTGATGGTGAATTTTGGGTGAATTTTGTGTTAATTTTCGGTTATTTTTAGGTTATTTTTCAGGATAATTTCAGGATAATTTCAGGCCAATTTTAGGTTAATTTTGACTAATTTGGGTTGAATTTCCCATTTTTCGCTCAGCTACCATCGCTGCCTGGCCCTGCTGATGGTGAATTTTGGGTTAATTTTTTTGTTATTTTTTGGTTATTTTTGGGTTATTTTTCGGTTATTTTTTGGATAATTTCAGGATAATTTCAGGATAATTTCAGGATAATTTTGGACTAATTTTGGGTTAAATTTCCCATTTTTTTCTCAGCTACCATCGCTGCCTGGCCCTGCTGATGGTGAATTTTGTGTGAATTTTCGGTTATTTTTGGGTTATTTTTTGGTTATTTTTTTGGCTAATTTCAGGATAATTTCAGGATAATTTCAGGATAATTTTGGACTAATTTTGGGTAAATTTCCCATTTTTTTCTCAGCTACCATCGCTGCCTGGCCCTGCTGATGGTGAATTTTGTGTGAATTTTGTGTGAATTTTGTGTTAATTTTCGGTTATTTTTTGGTTATTTTTCAGGATAATTTCAGGATAATTTCAGACCAATTCCGGCATAATTTCAGGATAATTTTGGACTAATTTTGGGTAAAATTTCCCATTTTTTTCCCAGCTACCATCGCTGCCTGGCCCTGCTGATGGCAGCAGCTCAGAGCAGCTCAGCAGTGAACTCATGGTGGCCACGCACAACGAGAGCTCCGTGCTGCAGGCCCTGGAATTGTGAGAATTTTGGGAAAATTTGGGTTATTTTGGGTATTTTGGGTATTTTGAGAAATCTGGGATTTTTTGGAATTTTTTGGGATTTTTTTTAGGTTTTATTTGGATTTTTTTTGGATTTTATTTGAATTTTTGAGGATTTTTTTGTTATTTTTAGGGATTTTTTGTTATTTTTTAGGGATTTTTTTTGTAATTTTTTAGGGATTTTTGGTTATTTTTCTGGGGTTTTTTTTTCCCTGATTTTCAGGGTTTTTGGTTTGGTTTTTTGGTTGTTTTTTGGGGATTTTTTTGGTCATTTTGGGTTAATTTCGGGGTAATTTTGGAGTTATTTTTGGTGCCCACGCACAACGAGAGCTCCGTGCTGCAGGCCCTGGAAATGTGAGAATTTTGGGAAATTTTGGGTTATTTTTGGGAAATTTGAGATATTTGGGAATTTGGGATTTTTTTGGAATTTTTTCAGGATTTTTTTTTTTTTTTAATTTGGGTTATTTTGTGTTTTATTTGGATTTTTTGATTTTTTTGGTTATTTTTTAGGGATTTTTTTGTCATTTTTTAGGGATTTTTTGGTTATTTTTCTGGGGTTTTTTTGTTCCTGATTTTCAGGATTTTTCGTTTGTTTTTTTGTTGTTTTCGAGGATTTTTTTGGTCATTTTTGGGTTAATTTTGGGATAATTTCGGAATGAACCTCATGGTGGCCACGCACAACGAGAGCTCCGTGCTGCAGGCCCTGGAATTGTGAGAATTTTGGGAAATTTTGGTTATTTTTGGGAAATTTGAGATATTTGGGAATTTGGGATTTTTTGGGAATTTTTTGGGTTTTTTTTAGGTTTTATTTGGGGGTTTTTTTGGGTTTTATTTGGATTTTTTGGGTTTTATTTGAATTTTTTGAGGATTTATTTTTATTTTTTTAGGGATTTTTTTGTTATTTTTAAGGGATTTTTGGTTATTTTCCTGGGTTTTTTATTCCTGATTTTCAGGATTTTTCGTTTGGTTTTTTTGTTGTTTTCGAGGATTTTTTGGTCATTTTTGGTTAATTTTGGGATAATTTCGGAATGAACCTCATGGTGGCCACGCACAACGAGAGCTCCGTGCTGCAGGCCCTGGAATTGTGAGAATTTTGGGAAATTTGGGTTATTTTGGGTATTTTGGGTATTTTGAGAAATCTGGGATTTTTGGGAATTTTTGGGATTTTTTTTAGGTTTTATTTGGATTTTTTTTGGATTTTATTTGAATTTTTTGAGGATTTTTTGTTATTTTTTAGGGATTTTTTGTTATTTTTTAGGGATTTTTTTGTTATTTTTTAGGGATTTTTGGTTATTTTCCTGGGGTTTTTTTGTTCCTGATTTTCAGGATTTTTCGTTTGGTTTTTTTGTTGTTTTCGAGGATTTTTTTTGGTCATTTTTGGGTTAATTTTGGGATAATTTCGGAATGAACCTCATGGTGGCCACGCACAACGAGAGCTCCGTGCTGCAGGCCCTGGAATTGTGAGAATTTTGGGAATTTTTTGGCATTTTGGGCAAATTTGGGGAATTTGGATTATTGGAGATTTTTTGGGAATTTTTTTTTGGGAGTTTTTTTAGTTTTATTGGATTTTTGCAGGTTTTTTTGGGGGTTTTTTTTAGTTTTATTTGGATTTTTTGGTTATTCTTGGGGTTTTTTTTTTTGTTTTTTGGGGGGTTTTATTTGGGATTTTTGTTTTTTATTTGGGAGTTTTTTGATTTTTTTTATTTTATTTGGGGGTTTTGTGTGTTTGGTTTCGGCTTTTTTGGTTGTTTTTTTGGGGTTTCACTTGGGTTTTTTGTTTGTTTTTTTTCCGGGGTTTTATTTTGTTTTTTTCTGCTTTATTTGGGATTTTTGTTTGGTTTTTTTGGGTTTTATTTCGGATTTTTTGGGTTTTATTTGGATTTTTTCGGGGTTTTATTTGAATTTTTGAGGATTTTTTGGGTTTTTTTAGGGATTTTTTTGTTATTTTTTAGGGATTTTTTGGTTATTTTTCTGGGGTTTTTTTGTTCCTGATTTTCAGGATTTTTCGTTTGGTTTTTTTGTTGTTTTTGGGATTTTTTTGGTCATTTTTGGGTTAATTTTGGGTTAATTTTGGAGTTATTTTGGTGCCCACGCACAACGAGAGCTCCGTGCTGCAGGCCTGGAATTGTGAGAATTTGGGAAATTTTGGTTATTTTTGGGAAATTTGAGATATTTGGGAATTTGGGATTTTTTGGGAATTTTTGGGGATTTTTTTTAGGTTTTATTTGGGGTTTTTTTGGGTTTTATTTGGATTTTTTTTTGTTTTATTGGATTTTTTTATTTTTTTGTTATTTTTTAGGGATTTTTTGGTTATTTTCCTGGGGTTTTTTTGTTCCTGATTTTCAGGATTTTTCGTTTGGTTTTTTTGTTGTTTTCGAGGATTTTTTTGGTCATTTTTGGGTTAATTTTGGGATAATTTCGGAATGAACCTCATGGTGGCCACGCACAACGAGAGCTCCGTGCTGCAGGCCCTGGAATTGTGAGAATTTTGGGAAAATTTGGGTTATTTTGGGTATTTGGGAAATTTGGGATTTTTGGGAATTTTTTGGGATTTTTTTGGGAATTTTTTGGGATTTTTTTAGGTTTTATTGGATTTTTTTTAATTTTATTTGAATTTTTTGAGGATTTTTTTGTTATTTTTTAGGATTTTTTGTTATTTTTTAGGGATTTTTTTGGTAATTTTTTAGGGATTTTTGGTTATTTTTCTGGGTTTTTTTTTTCCCTGATTTTCAGGGTTTTTGGTTTGGCTTTTTGGTTGTTTTTTGGGGATTTTTTTGGTCATTTTTGGGTTAATTTCGGGGTAATTTTGGAGTTATTTTGGTGCCCACGCACAACGAGAGCTCCGTGCTGCAGGCCCTGGAAATGTGAGAATTTTGGGAAATTTTGGGTTATTTTTGGGAAATTTGAGATATTTGGGAATTTGGGATTTTTTTGAATTTTTTCAGGATTTTTTTTTTTTTTAATTTGGGTTATTTGTGTTTTATTTGGATTTTTTTATTTTTTTGTTATTTTTTAGGGATTTTTTTTGTCATTTTTTAGGGATTTTTTGGTTATTTTTCTGGGGTTTTTTGTTCCTGATTTTCAGGATTTTTCGTTTGTTTTTTTGTTGTTTTCGAGGATTTTTTTGGTCATTTTTGGGTTAATTTTGGGATAATTTCGGAATGAACCTCATGGTGGCCACGCACAACGAGAGCTCCGTGCTGCAGGCCCTGGAATTGTGAGAATTTTGGGAAATTTTGGGTTATTTTTGGGAAATTTGAGATATTTGGGAATTTGGGATTTTTTGGGAATTTTTTGGTTTTTTTTTTTAGGTTTTATTTGGGGGTTTTTTTGGGTTTTATTTGGATTTTTTGGGTTTTATTTGAATTTTTTGAGGATTTATTTTTATTTTTTTAGGGATTTTTTTGTTATTTTTAAGGGATTTTTTGGTTATTTTCCTGGGTTTTTTATTCCTGATTTTCAGGATTTTTCGTTTGGTTTTTTTGTTGTTTTCGAGGATTTTTTTGGTCATTTTTGGGTTAATTTTGGGATAATTTCGAATGAAACCTCATGGTGGCCACGCACAACGAGAGCTCCGTGCTGCAGGCCCTGGAATTGTGAGAATTTTGGGAAATTTTGGGTTATTTGGGTATTTTGGGTATTTGAGAAATCTGGGATTTTTTGGGAATTTTTTGGGATTTTTTTTAGGTTTTATTTGGATTTTTTTTGGATTTTATTTGAATTTTTTGAGGATTTTTTTGTTATTTTTTAGGGATTTTTTGTTATTTTTTAGGGATTTTTTTGTTATTTTTTAGGGATTTTTTGGTTATTTTCCTGGGGTTTTTTTGTTCCTGATTTTCAGGATTTTTCGTTTGGTTTTTTTGTTGTTTTCGAGGATTTTTTTGGTCATTTTTGGGTTAATTTTGGGATAATTTCGGAATGAACCTCATGGTGGCCACGCACAACGAGAGCTCCGTGCTGCAGGCCCTGGAATTGTGAGAATTTTGGGAAATTTTGGGTTATTTTGGGTATTTTGGGTATTTTGAGAAATCTGGGATTTTTTGGGAATTTTTGGGATTTTTTTTAGGTTTTATTGGATTTTTTTGGATTTTATTTGAATTTTTTGAGGATTTTTTTGTTATTTTTTAGGGATTTTTGTTAATTTTTTAGGGATTTTTTTGTATTTTTTAGGGATTTTTTGGTTATTTTCCTGGGGTTTTTTTGTTC
>JAWUZG010001298.1:0-43338 GCA_036785705.1 Acanthornis magna
GATGTGAAATGCAGGGTGCACAGCAGCTCCGCGTTCTCCGGCACCTCGCTCCGGCTTCTAGCCGCCTAAGACGCACCTTAGCCGGCTAGGCGCTCTTAGCTCGCAAAGCGCGAGAAAGAAGCGGACGGCTCTCTGCGGTCCGGCACAAGATGCGAACAGAAGAAGCTACGTGGAGAATACATTCTCCACGCACGCTACCTTCTCCGGGAGCTGAACTTGCACGAGTTTTGCAAGTCTAAAGCTGGAGCAAAGTGTTTCTCTCTCTCTCTCGCTCCCTCTCTCTCTGCACAATTGTCCCCGTGTCCCGGTGCTGCCAGAACATCGTAGCAGCGTGAAACATCCTTTGGAGACGAGCCTGCATGCTGCTATGCTTGCCCGTGCAGTTTGGATGCGAAATGCAGGGTGCACAGCAGCTCCGCGTTCTCCGGCACCTCGCTCCGGCTTCTAGCCGCCTAAGACGCACCTTAGCCGGCTAGGCGCTCTTAGCTCGCAAAGCGCGAGAAAGAAGCGGACGGCTCTCTGCGGTCCGGCACAAGATGCGAACAGAAGAAGCTACGTGGAGAATACATTCTCCACGCACGCTACCTTCTCCGGGAGCTGAACTTGCACGAGTTTTGCAAGTCTAAAGCTGGAGCAAAGTGTTTCTCTCCTCTCTCTCGCTCCCTCTCTCTCTGCACATTGTCCCCGTGTCCCGGTGCTGCCAGAACATCGTAGCAGCGTGAAACATCCTTTGGAGACGAGCCTGCATGCTGCTATGCTTGCCCGTGCAGTTTGGATGTGAAATGCAGGGTGCACAGCAGCTCCGCGTTCTCCGGCACCTCGCTCCGGCTTCTAGCCGCCTAAGACGCACCTTAGCCGGCTAGGCGCTCTTAGCTCGCAAAGCGCGAGAAAGAAGCGGACGGCTCTCTGCGGTCCGGCACAAGATGCGAACAGAAGAAGCTACGTGGAGAATACATTCTCCACGCACGCTACCTTCTCCGGGAGCTGAACTTGCACGAGTTTTGCAAGTCTAAAGCTGGAGCAAAGTGTTTCTCTCTCTCTCTCGCTCCCTCTCTCTCTGCACATTGTCCCCGTGTCCCGGTGCTGCCAGAACATCGTAGCAGCGTGAAACATCCTTTGGAGACGAGCCTGCATGCTGCTATGCTTGCCCGTGCAGTTTGGATGCGAAATGCAGGGTGCACAGCAGCTCCGCGTTCTCCGGCACCTCGCTCCGGCTTCTAGCCGCCTAAGACGCACCTTAGGCCGGCTAGGCGCTCTTAGCTCGCAAAGCGCGAGAAAGAAGCGGACGGCTCTCTGCGGTCCGGCACAAGATGCGAACAGAAGAAGCTACGTGGAGAATACATTCTCCACGCACGCTACCTTCTCCGGGAGCTGAACTTGCACGAGTTTTGCAAGTCTAAAGCTGGAGCAAAGTGTTTCTCTCTCTCTCTCGCTCCCTCTCTCTCTGCACATTGTCCCCGTGTCCCGGTGCTGCCAGAACATCGTAGCAGCGTGAAACATCCTTTGGAGACGAGCCTGCATGCTGCTATGCTTGCCCGTGCAGTTTGGATGCGAAATGCAGGGTGCACAGCAGCTCCGCGTTCTCCGGCACCTCGCTCCGGCTTCTAGCCGCCTAAGACGCACCTTAGCCGGCTAGGCGCTCTTAGCTCGCAAAGCGCGAGAAAGAAGCGGACGGCTCTCTGCGGTCCGGCACAAGATGCGAACAGAAGAAGCTACGTGGAGAATACATTCTCCACGCACGCTACCTTCTCCGGGAGCTGAACTTGCACGAGTTTTGCAAGTCTAAAGCTGGAGCAAAGTGTTTCTCTCTCTCTCTCGCTCCCTCTCTCTCTGCACATTGTCCCCGTGTCCCGGTGCTGCCAGAACATCGTAGCAGCGTGAAACATCCTTTGGAGACGAGCCTGCATGCTGCTATGCTTGCCCGTGCAGTTTGGATGCGAAATGCAGGGTGCACAGCAGCTCCGCGTTCTCCGGCACCTCGCTCCGGCTTCTAGCCGCCTAAGACGCACCTTAGCCGGCTAGGCGCTCTTAGCTCGCAAAGCGCGAGAAAGAAGCGGACGGCTCTCTGCGGTCCGGCACAAGATGCGAACAGAAGAAGCTACGTGGAGAATACATTCTCCACGCACGCTACCTTCTCCGGGAGCTGAACTTGCACGAGTTTTGCAAGTCTAAAGCTGGAGCAAAGTGTTTCTCTCTCTCTCTCGCTCCCTCTCTCTCTGCACATTGTCCCCGTGTCCCGGTGCTGCCAGAACATCGTAGCAGCGAGAAACATCCTTTGGAGACGAGCCTGCATGCTGCTATGCTTGCCCGTGCAGTTTGGATGCGAAATGCAGGGTGCACAGCAGCTCCGCGTTCTCCGGCACCTCGCTCCGGCTTCTAGCCGCCTAAGACGCACCTTAGCCGGCTAGGCGCTCTTAGCTCGCAAAGCGCGAGAAAGAAGCGGACGGCTCTCTGCGGTCCGGCACAAGATGCGAACAGAAGAAGCTACGTGGAGAATACATTCTCCACGCACGCTACCTTCTCCGGGAGCTGAACTTGCACGAGTTTTGCAAGTCTAAAGCTGGAGCAAAGTGTTTCTCTCTCTCTCTCGCTCCCTCTCTCTCTGCACATTGTCCCCCGTGTCCCGGTGCTGCCAGAACATCGTAGCAGCGAGAAACATCCTTTGGAGACGAGCCTGCATGCTGCTATGCTTGCCCGTGCAGTTTGGATGCGAAATGCAGGGTGCACAGCAGCTCCGCGTTCTCCGGCACCTCGCTCCGGCTTCTAGCCGCCTAAGACGCACCTTAGCCGGCTAGGCGCTCTTAGCTCGCAAAGCGCGAGAAAGAAGCGGACGGCTCTCTGCGGTCCGGCACAAGATGCGAACAGAAGAAGCTACGTGGAGAATACATTCTCCACGCACGCTACCTTCTCCGGGAGCTGAACTTGCACGAGTTTTGCAAGTCTAAAGCTGGAGCAAAGTGTTTCTCTCTCTCTCTCGCTCCCTCTCTCTCTGCACATTGTCCCCGTGTCCCGGTGCTGCCAGAACATCGTAGCAGCGTGAAACATCCTTTGGAGACGAGCCTGCATGCTGCTATGCTTGCCCGTGCAGTTTGGATGCGAAATGCAGGGTGCACAGCAGCTCCGCGTTCTCCGGCACCTCGCTCCGGCTTCTAGCCGCCTAAGACGCACCTTAGCCGGCTAGGCGCTCTTAGCTCGCAAAGCGCGAGAAAGAAGCGGACGGCTCTCTGCGGTCCGGCACAAGGTGCGAACAGAAGAAGCTACGTGGAGAATACATTCTCCACGCACGCTACCTTCTCCGGGAGCTGAACTTGCACGAGTTTTGCAAGTCTAAAGCTGGAGCAAAGTGTTTCTCTCTCTCTCTCGCTCCCTCTCTCTCTGCACATTGTCCCCGTGTCCCGGTGCTGCCAGAACATCGTAGCAGCGAGAAACATCCTTTGGAGACGAGCCTGCATGCTGCTATGCTTGCCCGTGCAGTTTGGATGCGAAATGCAGGGTGCACAGCAGCTCCGCGTTCTCCGGCACCTCGCTCCGGCTTCTAGCCGCCTAAGACGCACCTTAGCCGGCTAGGCGCTCTTAGCTCGCAAAGCGCGAGAAAGAAGCGGACGGCTCTCTGCGATCCGGCACAAGATGCGAACAGAAGAAGCTACGTGGAGAATACATTCTCCACGCACGCTACCTTCTCCGGGAGCTGAACTTGCACGAGTTTTGCAAGTCTAAAGCTGGAGCAAAGTGTTTCTCTCTCTCTCGCTCCCTCTCTCTCTGCACATTGTCCCCGTGTCCCGGTGCTGCCAGAACATCGTAGCAGCGTGAAACATCCTTTGGAGACGAGCCTGCATGCTGCTATGCTTGCCCGTGCAGTTTGGATGTGAAATGCAGGGTGCACAGCAGCTCCGCGTTCTCCGGCACCCTCGCTCCGGCTTCTAGCCGCCTAAGACGCACCTTAGCCGGCTAGGCGCTCTTAGCTCGCAAAGCGCGAGAAAGAAGCGGACGGCTCTCTGCGGTCCGGCACAAGATGCGAACAGAAGAAGCTACGTGGAGAATACATTCTCCACGCACGCTACCTTCTCCGGGAGCTGAACTTGCACGAGTTTTGCAAGTCTAAAGCTGGAGCAAAGTGTTTCTCTCTCTCTCTCGCTCCCTCTCTCTCTGCACATTGTCCCCGTGTCCCGGTGCTGCCAGAACATCGTAGCAGCGAGAAACATCCTTTGGAGACGAGCCTGCATGCTGCTATGCTTGCCCGTGCAGTTTGGATGCGAAATGCAGGGTGCACAGCAGCTCCGCGTTCTCCGGCACCTCGCTCCGGCTTCTAGCCGCCTAAGACGCACCTTAGCCGGCTAGGCGCTCTTAGCTCGCAAAGCGCGAGAAAGAAGCGGACGGCTCTCTGCGGTCCGGCACAAGATGCGAACAGAAGAAGCTACGTGGAGAATACATTCTCCACGCACGCTACCTTCTCCGGGAGCTGAACTTGCACGAGTTTTGCAAGTCTAAAGCTGGAGCAAAGTGTTTCTCTCTCTCTCTCGCTCCCTCTCTCTCTGCACATTGTCCCCGTGTCCCGGTGCTGCCAGAACATCGTAGCAGCGAGAAACATCCTTTGGAGATGAGCCTGCATGCTGCTATGCTTGCCCGTGCAGTTTGGATGTGAAATGCAGGGTGCACAGCAGCTCCGCGTTCTCCGGCACCTCGCTCCGGCTTCTAGCCGCCTAAGACGCACCTTAGCCGGCTAGGCGCTCTTAGCTCGCAAAGCGCGAGAAAGAAGCGGACGGCTCTCTGCGGTCCGGCACAAGGTGCGAACAGAAGAAGCTACGTGGAGAATACATTCTCCACGCACGCTACCTTCTCCGGGAGCTGAACTTGCACGAGTTTTGCAAGTCTAAAGCTGGAGCAAAGTGTTTCTCTCTCTCTCTCGCTCCCTCTCTCTCTGCACATTGTCCCCGTGTCCCGGTGCTGCCAGAACATCGTAGCAGCGAGAAACATCCTTTGGAGACGAGCCTGCATGCTGCTATGCTTGCCCGTGCAGTTTGGATGCGAAATGCAGGGTGCACAGCAGCTCCGCGTTCTCCGGCACCTCGCTCCGGCTTCTAGCCGCCTAAGACGCACCTTAGCCGGCTAGGCGCTCTTAGCTCGCAAAGCGCGAGAAAGAAGCGGACGGCTCTCTGCGATCCGGCACAAGATGCGAACAGAAGAAGCTACGTGGAGAATACATTCTCCACGCACGCTACCTTCTCCGGGAGCTGAACTTGCACGAGTTTTGCAAGTCTAAAGCTGGAGCAAAGTGTTTCTCTCTCTCGCTCCCTCTCTCTCTGCACATTGTCCCCGTGTCCCGGTGCTGCCAGAACATCGTAGCAGCGTGAAACATCCTTTGGAGACGAGCCTGCATGCTGCTATGCTTGCCCGTGCAGTTTGGATGTGAAATGCAGGGTGCACAGCAGCTCCGCGTTCTCCGGCACCTCGCTCCGGCTTCTAGCCGCCTAAGACGCACCTTAGCCGGCTAGGCGCTCTTAGCTCGCAAAGCGCGAGAAAGAAGCGGACGGCTCTCTGCGGTCCGGCACAAGATGCGAACAGAAGAAGCTACGTGGAGAATACATTCTCCACGCACGCTACCTTCTCCGGGAGCTGAACTTGCACGAGTTTTGCAAGTCTAAAGCTGGAGCAAAGTGTTTCTCTCTCTCTCTCGCTCCCTCTCTCTCTGCACATTGTCCCCGTGTCCCGGTGCTGCCAGAACATCGTAGCAGCGTGAAACATCCTTTGGAGACGAGCCTGCATGCTGCTATGCTTGCCCGTGCAGTTTGGATGCGAAATGCAGGGTGCACAGCAGCTCCGCGTTCTCCGGCACCTCGCTCCGGCTTCTAGCCGCCTAAGACGCACCTTAGCCGGCTAGGCGCTCTTAGCTCGCAAAGCGCGAGAAAGAAGCGGACGGCTCTCTGCGGTCCGGCACAAGGTGCGAACAGAAGAAGCTACGTGGAGAATACATTCTCCACGCACGCTACCTTCTCCGGGAGCTGAACTTGCACGAGTTTTGCAAGTCTAAAGCTGGAGCAAAGTGTTTCTCTCTCTCTCTCGCTCCCTCTCTCTCTGCACATTGTCCCCGTGTCCCGGTGCTGCCAGAACATCGTAGCAGCGAGAAACATCCTTTGGAGATGAGCCTGCATGCTGCTATGCTTGCCCGTGCAGTTTGGATGTGAAATGCAGGGTGCACAGCAGCTCCGCGTTCTCCGGCACCTCGCTCCGGCTTCTAGCCGCCTAAGACGCACCTTAGCCGGCTAGGCGCTCTTAGCTCGCAAAGCGCGAGAAAGAAGCGGACGGCTCTCTGCGGTCCGGCACAAGGTGCGAACAGAAGAAGCTACGTGGAGAATACATTCTCCACGCACGCTACCTTCTCCGGGAGCTGAACTTGCACGAGTTTTGCAAGTCTAAAGCTGGAGCAAAGTGTTTCTCTCTCTCTCTCGCTCCCTCTCTCTCTGCACATTGTCCCCGTGTCCCGGTGCTGCCAGAACATCGTAGCAGCGAGAAACATCCTTTGGAGACGAGCCTGCATGCTGCTATGCTTGCCCGTGCAGTTTGGATGCGAAATGCAGGGTGCACAGCAGCTCCGCGTTCTCCGGCACCTCGCTCCGGCTTCTAGCCGCCTAAGACGCACCTTAGCCGGCTAGGCGCTCTTAGCTCGCAAAGCGCGAGAAAGAAGCGGACGGCTCTCTGCGGTCCGGCACAAGATGCGAACAGAAGAAGCTACGTGGAGAATACATTCTCCACGCACGCTACCTTCTCCGGGAGCTGAACTTGCACGAGTTTTGCAAGTCTAAAGCTGGAGCAAAGTGTTTCTCTCTCTCTCTCGCTCCCTCTCTCTCTGCACATTGTCCCCGTGTCCCGGTGCTGCCAGAACATCGTAGCAGCGTGAAACATCCTTTGGAGACGAGCCTGCATGCTGCTATGCTTGCCCGTGCAGTTTGGATGCGAAATGCAGGGTGCACAGCAGCTCCGCGTTCTCCGGCACCTCGCTCCGGCTTCTAGCCGCCTAAGACGCACCTTAGCCGGCTAGGCGCTCTTAGCTCGCAAAGCGCGAGAAAGAAGCGGACGGCTCTCTGCGGTCCGGCACAAGATGCGAACAGAAGAAGCTACGTGGAGAATACATTCTCCACGCACGCTACCTTCTCCGGGAGCTGAACTTGCACGAGTTTTGCAAGTCTAAAGCTGGAGCAAAGTGTTTCTCTCTCTCTCTCGCTCCTCTCCCTCTCTCTCTGCACATTGTCCCCGTGTCCCGGTGCTGCCAGAACATCGTAGCAGCGAGAAACATCCTTTGGAGACGAGCCTGCATGCTGCTATGCTTGCCCCGTGCAGTTTGGATGCGAAATGCAGGGTGCACAGCAGCTCCGCGTTCTCCGGCACCTCGCTCCGGCTTCTAGCCGCCTAAGACGCACCTTAGCCGGCTAGGCGCTCTTAGCTCGCAAAGCGCGAGAAAGAAGCGGACAGCTCTCTGCGGTCCGGCACAAGATGCGAACAGAAGAAGCTACGTGGAGAATACATTCTCCACGCACGCTACCCTTCTCCGGGAGCTGAACTTGCACGAGTTTTGCAAGTCTAAAGCTGGAGCAAAGTGTTTCTCTCTCTCTCTCGCTCCCTCTCTCTCTGCACATTGTCCCCGTGTCCCGGTGCTGCCAGAACATCGTAGCAGCGAGAAACATCCTTTGGAGATGAGCCTGCATGCTACTATGCTTGCCGGTGCAGTTTGGATGCGAAATGCAGGGTGCACAGCAGCTCCGCGTTCTCCGGCACCTCGCTCCGGCTTCTAGCCGCCTAAGACGCACCTTAGCCGGCTAGGCGCTCTTAGCTCGCAAAGCGCGAGAAAGAAGCGGACGGCTCTCTGCGGTCCGGCACAAGATGCGAACAGAAGAAGCTACGTGGAGAATACATTCTCCACGCACGCTACCTTCTCCGGGAGCTGAACTTGCACGAGTTTTGCAAGTCTAAAGCTGGAGCAAAGTGTTTCTCTCTCTCTCTCGCTCCCTCTCTCTCTGCACATTGTCCCCGTGTCCCGGTGCTGCCAGAACATCGTAGCAGCGTGAAACATCCTTTGGAGACGAGCCTGCATGCTGCTATGCTTGCCCGTGCAGTTTGGATGCGAAATGCAGGGTGCACAGCAGCTCCGCGTTCTCCGGCACCTCGCTCCGGCTTCTAGCCGCCTAAGACGCACCTTAGCCGGCTAGGCACTCTTAGCTCGCAAAGCGCGAGAAAGAAGCGGACGGCTCTCTGCGGTCCGGCACAAGATGCGAACAGAAGAAGCTACGTGGAGAATACATTCTCCACGCACGCTACCTTCTCCGGGAGCTGAACTTGCACGAGTTTTGCAAGTCTAAAGCTGGAGCAAAGTGTTTCTCTCTCTCTCTCGCTCCCTCTCTCTCTGCACATTGTCCCCGTGTCCCGGTGCTGCCAGAACATCGTAGCAGCGAGAAACATCCTTTGGAGACGAGCCTGCATGCTGCTATGCTTGCCCGTGCAGTTTGGATGCGAAATGCAAGGTGCACAGCAGCTCCGCGTTCTCCGGCACCTCGCTCCGGCTTCTAGCCGCCTAAGACGCACCTTAGCCGGCTAGGCGCTCTTAGCTCGCAAAGCGCGAGAAAGAAGCGGACGGCTCTCTGCGGTCCGGCACAAGATGCGAACAGAAGAAGCTACGTGGAGAATACATTCTCCACGCACGCTACCTTCTCCGGGAGCTGAACTTGCACGAGTTTTGCAAGTCTAAAGCTGGAGCAAAGTGTTTCTCTCTCTCTCTCGCTCCCTCTCTCTCTGCACATTGTCCCCGTGTCCCGGTGCTGCCAGAACATCGTAGCAGCGTGAAACATCCTTTGGAGACGAGCCTGCATGCTGCTATGCTTGCCCGTGCAGTTTGGATGCGAAATGCAGGGTGCACAGCAGCTCCGCGTTCTCCGGCACCTCGCTCCGGCTTCTAGCCGCCTAAGACGCACCTTAGCCGGCTAGGCGCTCTTAGCTCGCAAAGCGCGAGAAAGAAGCGGACGGCTCTCTGCGGTCCGGCACAAGATGCGAACAGAAGAAGCTACGTGGAGAATACATTCTCCACGCACGCTACCTTCTCCGGGAGCTGAACTTGCACGAGTTTTGCAAGTCTAAAGCTGGAGCAAAGTGTTTCTCTCTCTCTCTCGCTCCCTCTCTCTCTGCACATTGTCCCCGTGTCCCGGTGCTGCCAGAACATCGTAGCAGCGTGAAACATCCTTTGGAGATGAGCCTGCATGCTACTATGCTTGCCGGTGCAGTTTGGATGCGAAATGCAGGGTGCACAGCAGCTCCGCGTTCTCCGGCACCTCGCTCCGGCTTCTAGCCGCCTAAGACGCACCTTAGCCGGCTAGGCGCTCTTAGCTCGCAAAGCGCGAGAAAGAAGCGGACGGCTCTCTGCGGTCCGGCACAAGATGCGAACAGAAGAAGCTACGTGGAGAATACATTCTCCACGCACGCTACCTTCTCCGGGAGCTGAACTTGCACGAGTTTTGCAAGTCTAAAGCTGGAGCAAAGTGTTTCTCTCTCTCTCTCGCTCCCTCTCTCTCTGCACATTGTCCCCGTGTCCCGGTGCTGCCAGAACATCGTAGCAGCGTGAAACATCCTTTGGAGACGAGCCTGCATGCTGCTATGCTTGCCCGTGCAGTTTGGATGCGAAATGCAGGGTGCACAGCAGCTCCGCGTTCTCCGGCACCTCGCTCCGGCTTCTAGCCGCCTAAGACGCACCTTAGGCGGCTAGGCGCTCTTAGCTCGCAAAGCGCGAGAAAGAAGCGGACGGCTCTCTGCGGTCCGGCACAAGATGCGAACAGAAGAAGCTACGTGGAGAATACATTCTCCACGCACGCTACCTTCTCCGGGAGCTGAACTTGCACGAGTTTTGCAAGTCTAAAGCTGGAGCAAAGTGTTTCTCTCTCTCTCTCGCTCCCTCTCTCTCTGCACATTGTCCCCGTGTCCCGGTGCTGCCAGAACATCGTAGCAGCGTGAAACATCCTTTGGAGACGAGCCTGCATGCTGCTATGCTTGCCCGTGCAGTTTGGATGCGAAATGCAGGGTGCACAGCAGCTCCGCGTTCTCCGGCACCTCGCTCCGGCTTCTAGCCGCCTAAGACGCACCTTAGCCGGCTAGGCGCTCTTAGCTCGCAAAGCGCGAGAAAGAAGCGGACGGCTCTCTGCGGTCCGGCACAAGATGCGAACAGAAGAAGCTACGTGGAGAATACATTCTCCACGCACGCTACCTTCTCCGGGAGCTGAACTTGCACGAGTTTTGCAAGTCTAAAGCTGGAGCAAAGTGTTTCTCTCTCTCTCTCGCTCCCTCTCTCTCTGCACATTGTCCCCGTGTCCCGGTGCTGCCAGAACATCGTAGCAGCGTGAAACATCCTTTGGAGACGAGCCTGCATGCTGCTATGCTTGCCCGTGCAGTTTGGATGCGAAATGCAGGGTGCACAGCAGCTCCGCGTTCTCCGGCACCTCGCTCCGGCTTCTAGCCGCCTAAGACGCACCTTAGGCGGCTAGGCGCTCTTAGCTCGCAAAGCGCGAGAAAGAAGCGGACGGCTCTCTGCGGTCCGGCACAAGATGCGAACAGAAGAAGCTACGTGGAGAATACATTCTCCACGCACGCTACCTTCTCCGGGAGCTGAACTTGCACGAGTTTTGCAAGTCTAAAGCTGGAGCAAAGTGTTTCTCTCTCTCTCTCGCTCCCTCTCTCTCTGCACATTGTCCCCGTGTCCCGGTGCTGCCAGAACATCGTAGCAGCGTGAAACATCCTTTGGAGACGAGCCTGCATGCTGCTATGCTTGCCCGTGCAGTTTGGATGCGAAATGCAGGGTGCACAGCAGCTCCGCGTTCTCCGGCACCTCGCTCCGGCTTCTAGCCGCCTAAGACGCACCTTAGCCGGCTAGGCGCTCTTAGCTCGCAAAGCGCGAGAAAGAAGCGGACGGCTCTCTGCGGTCCGGCACAAGATGCGAACAGAAGAAGCTACGTGGAGAATACATTCTCCACGCACGCTACCTTCTCCGGGAGCTGAACTTGCACGAGTTTTGCAAGTCTAAAGCTGGAGCAAAGTGTTTCTCTCTCTCTCTCGCTCCCTCTCTCTCTGCACATTGTCCCCGTGTCCCGGTGCTGCCAGAACATCGTAGCAGCGTGAAACATCCTTTGGAGACGAGCCTGCATGCTGCTATGCTTGCCCGTGCAGTTTGGATGCGAAATGCAGGGTGCACAGCAGCTCCGCGTTCTCCGGCACCTCGCTCCGGCTTCTAGCCGCCTAAGACGCACCTTAGCCGGCTAGGCGCTCTTAGCTCGCAAAGCGCGAGAAAGAAGCGGACGGCTCTCTGCGGTCCGGCACAAGATGCGAACAGAAGAAGCTACGTGGAGAATACATTCTCCACGCACGCTACCTTCTCCGGGAGCTGAACTTGCACGAGTTTTGCAAGTCTAAAGCTGGAGCAAAGTGTTTCTCTCTCTCTCTCGCTCCCTCTCTCTCTGCACATTGTCCCCGTGTCCCGGTGCTGCCAGAACATCGTAGCAGCGTGAAACATCCTTTGGAGACGAGCCTGCATGCTGCTATGCTTGCCCGTGCAGTTTGGATGCGAAATGCAGGGTGCACAGCAGCTCCGCGTTCTCCGGCACCTCGCTCCGGCTTCTAGCCGCCTAAGACGCACCTTAGCCGGCTAGGCGCTCTTAGCTCGCAAAGCGCGAGAAAGAAGCGGACGGCTCTCTGCGGTCCGGCACAAGATGCGAACAGAAGAAGCTACGTGGAGAATACATTCTCCACGCACGCTACCTTCTCCGGGAGCTGAACTTGCACGAGTTTTGCAAGTCTAAAGCTGGAGCAAAGTGTTTCTCTCTCTCTCTCGCTCCCTCTCTCTCTGCACATTGTCCCCGTGTCCCGGTGCTGCCAGAACATCGTAGCAGCGAGAAACATCCTTTGGAGACGAGCCTGCATGCTGCTATGCTTGCCCGTGCAGTTTGGATGCGAAATGCAGGGTGCACAGCAGCTCCGCGTTCTCCGGCACCTCGCTCCGGCTTCTAGCCGCCTAAGACGCACCTTAGCCGGCTAGGCGCTCTTAGCTCGCAAAGCGCGAGAAAGAAGCGGACAGCTCTCTGCGGTCCGGCACAAGATGCGAACAGAAGAAGCTACGTGGAGAATACATTCTCCACGCACGCTACCTTCTCCGGGAGCTGAACTTGCACGAGTTTTGCAAGTCTAAAGCTGGAGCAAAGTGTTTCTCTCTCTCTCTCGCTCCCTCTCTCTCTGCACATTGTCCCCGTGTCCCGGTGCTGCCAGAACATCGTAGCAGCGAGAAACATCCTTTGGAGACGAGCCTGCATGCTGCTATGCTTGCCCGTGCAGTTTGGATGCGAAATGCAGGGTGCACAGCAGCTCCGCGTTCTCCGGCACCTCGCTCCGGCTTCTAGCCGCCTAAGACGCACCTTAGCCGGCTAGGCGCTCTTAGCTCGCAAAGCGCGAGAAAGAAGCGGACGGCTCTCTGCGGTCCGGCACAAGATGCGAACAGAAGAAGCTACGTGGAGAATACATTCTCCACGCACGCTACCTTCTCCGGGAGCTGAACTTGCACGAGTTTTGCAAGTCTAAAGCTGGAGCAAAGTGTTTCTCTCTCTCTCTCGCTCCCTCTCTCTCTGCACATTGTCCCCGTGTCCCGGTGCTGCCAGAACATCGTAGCAGCGAGAAACATCCTTGGAGACGAGCCTGCATGCTGCTATGCTTGCCCGTGCAGTTTGGATGCGAAATGCAGGGTGCACAGCAGCTCCGCGTTCTCCGGCACCTCGCTCCGGCTTCTAGCCGCCTAAGACGCACCTTAGCCGGCTAGGCGCTCTTAGCTCGCAAAGCGCGAGAAAGAAGCGGACGGCTCTCTGCGGTCCGGCACAAGATGCGAACAGAAGAAGCTACGTGGAGAATACATTCTCCACGCACGCTACCTTCTCCGGGAGCTGAACTTGCACGAGTTTTGCAAGTCTAAAGCTGGAGCAAAGTGTTTCTCTCTCTCTCTCGCTCCCTCTCTCTCTGCACATTGTCCCCGTGTCCCGGTGCTGCCAGAACATCGTAGCAGCGAGAAACATCCTTTGGAGACGAGCCTGCATGCTGCTATGCTTGCCCGTGCAGTTTGGATGCGAAATGCAGGGTGCACAGCAGCTCCGCGTTCTCCGGCACCTCGCTCCGGCTTCTAGCCGCCTAAGACGCACCTTAGCCGGCTAGGCGCTCTTAGCTCGCAAAGCGCGAGAAAGAAGCGGACAGCTCTCTGCGGTCCGGCACAAGATGCGAACAGAAGAAGCTACGTGGAGAATACATTCTCCACGCACGCTACCTTCTCCGGGAGCTGAACTTGCACGAGTTTTGCAAGTCTAAAGCTGGAGCAAAGTGTTTCTCTCTCTCTCTCGCTCCCTCTCTCTCTGCACATTGTCCCCGTGTCCCGGTGCTGCCAGAACATCGTAGCAGCGAGAAACATCCTTTGGAGACGAGCCTGCATGCTGCTATGCTTGCCCGTGCAGTTTGGATGCGAAATGCAGGGTGCACAGCAGCTCCGCGTTCTCCGGCACCTCGCTCCGGCTTCTAGCCGCCTAAGACGCACCTTAGCCGGCTAGGCGCTCTTAGCTCGCAAAGCGCGATAAAGAAGCGGACGGCTCTCTGCGATCCGGCACAAGATGCGAACAGAAGAAGCTACGTGGAGAATACATTCTCCACGCACGCTACCTTCTCCGGGAGCTGAACTTGCACGAGTTTTGCAAGTCTAAAGCTGGAGCAAAGTGTTTCTCTCTCTCTCTCGCTCCCTCTCTCTCTGCACATTGTCCCCGTGTCCCGGTGCTGCCAGAACATCGTAGCAGCGTGAAACATCCTTTGGAGACGAGCCTGCATGCTGCTATGCTTGCCCGTGCAGTTTGGATGTGAAATGCAGGGTGCAGAGCAGCTCCGCGTTCTCCGGCACCTCGCTCCGGCTTCTAGCCGCCTAAGACGCACCTTAGCCGGCTAGGCGCTCTTAGCTCGCAAAGCGCGAGAAAGAAGCGGACGGCTCTCTGCGGTCCGGCACAAGATGCGAACAGAAGAAGCTACGTGGAGAATACATTCTCCACGCACGCTACCTTCTCCGGGAGCTGAACTTGCACGAGTTTTGCAAGTCTAAAGCTGGAGCAAAGTGGTTTCTCTCTCTCTCTCGCTCCCTCTCTCTCTGCACATTGTCCCCGTGTCCCGGTGCTGCCAGAACATCGTAGCAGCGAGAAACATCCTTTGGAGACGAGCCTGCATGCTGCTATGCTTGCCCGTGCAGTTTGGATGCGAAATGCAGGGTGCACAGCAGCTCCGCGTTCTCCGGCACCTCGCTCCGGCTTCTAGCCGCCTAAGACGCACCTTAGCCGGCTAGGCGCTCTTAGCTCGCAAAGCGCGAGAAAGAAGCGGACAGCTCTCTGCGGTCCGGCACAAGATGCGAACAGAAGAAGCTACGTGGAGAATACATTCTCCACGCACGCTACCTTCTCCGGGAGCTGAACTTGCACGAGTTTTGCAAGTCTAAAGCTGGAGCAAAGTGTTTCTCTCTCTCTCTCGCTCCCTCTCTCTCTGCACATTGTCCCCGTGTCCCGGTGCTGCCAGAACATCGTAGCAGCGAGAAACATCCTTTGGAGACGAGCCTGCATGCTGCTATGCTTGCCCGTGCAGTTTGGATGCGAAATGCAGGGTGCACAGCAGCTCCGCGTTCTCCGGCACCTCGCTCCGGCTTCTAGCCGCCTAAGACGCACCTTAGCCGGCTAGGCGCTCTTAGCTCGCAAAGCGCGAGAAAGAAGCGGACGGCTCTCTGCGGTCCGGCACAAGATGCGAACAGAAGAAGCTACGTGGAGAATACATTCTCCACGCACGCTACCTTCTCCGGGAGCTGAACTTGCACGAGTTTTGCAAGTCTAAAGCTGGAGCAAAGTGTTTCTCTCTCTCTCTCGCTCCCTCTCTCTCTGCACATTGTCCCCGTGTCCCGGTGCTGCCAGAACATCGTAGGCAGCGTGAAACATCCTTTGGAGACGAGCCTGCATGCTGCTATGCTTGCCCGTGCAGTTTGGATGTGAAATGCAGGGTGCACAGCAGCTCCGCGTTCTCCGGCACCTCGCTCCGGCTTCTAGCCGCCTAAGACGCACCTTAGCCGGCTAGGCGCTCTTAGCTCGCAAAGCGCGAGAAAGAAGCGGACGGCTCTCTGCGGTCCGGCACAAGATGCGAACAGAAGAAGCTACGTGGAGAATACATTCTCCACGCACGCTACCTTCTCCGGGAGCTGAACTTGCACGAGTTTTGCAAGTCTAAAGCTGGAGCAAAGTGTTTCTCTCTCTCTCTCGCTCCCTCTCTCTCTGCACATTGTCCCCGTGTCCCGGTGCTGCCAGAACATCGTAGCAGCGTGAAACATCCTTTGGAGACGAGCCTGCATGCTGCTATGCTTGCCCGTGCAGTTTGGATGTGAAATGCAGGGTGCACAGCAGCTCCGCGTTCTCCGGCACCTCGCTCCGGCTTCTAGCCGCCTAAGACGCACCTTAGCCGGCTAGGCGCTCTTAGCTCGCAAAGCGCGAGAAAGAAGCGGACGGCTCTCTGCGGTCCGGCACAAGATGCGAACAGAAGAAGCTACGTGGAGAATACATTCTCCACGCACGCTACCTTCTCCGGGAGCTGAACTTGCACGAGTTTTGCAAGTCTAAAGCTGGAGCAAAGTGTTTCTCTCTCTCTCTCGCTCCCTCTCTCTCTGCACATTGTCCCCGTGTCCCGGTGCTGCCAGAACATCGTAGCAGCGAGAAACATCCTTTGGAGACGAGCCTGCATGCTGCTATGCTTGCCCGTGCAGTTTGGATGCGAAATGCAGGGTGCACAGCAGCTCCGCGTTCTCCGGCACCTCGCTCCGGCTTCTAGCCGCCTAAGACGCACCTTAGCCGGCTAGGCGCTCTTAGCTCGCAAAGCGCGAGAAAGAAGCGGACAGCTCTCTGCGGTCCGGCACAAGATGCGAACAGAAGAAGCTACGTGGAGAATACATTCTCCACGCACGCTACCTTCTCCGGGAGCTGAACTTGCACGAGTTTTGCAAGTCTAAAGCTGGAGCAAAGTGTTTCTCTCTCTCTCTCGCTCCCTCTCTCTCTGCACATTGTCCCCGTGTCCCGGTGCTGCCAGAACATCGTAGCAGCGAGAAACATCCTTTGGAGACGAGCCTGCATGCTGCTATGCTTGCCCGTGCAGTTTGGATGCGAAATGCAGGGTGCACAGCAGCTCCGCGTTCTCCGGCACCTCGCTCCGGCTTCTAGCCGCCTAAGACGCACCTTAGCCGGCTAGGCGCTCTTAGCTCGCAAAGCGCGAGAAAGAAGCGGACGGCTCTCTGCGGTCCGGCACAAGATGCGAACAGAAGAAGCTACGTGGAGAATACATTCTCCACGCACGCTACCTTCTCCGGGAGCTGAACTTGCACGAGTTTTGCAAGTCTAAAGCTGGAGCAAAGTGTTTCTTTCTCTCTCTCGCTCCCTCTCTCTCTGCACATTGTCCCCGTGTCCCGGTGCTGCCAGAACATCGTAGCAGCGTGAAACATCCTTTGGAGACGAGCCTGCATGCTGCTATGCTTGCCCGTGCAGTTTGGATGTGAAATGCAGGGTGCACAGCAGCTCCGCGTTCTCCGGCACCTCGCTCCGGCTTCTAGCCGCCTAAGACGCACCTTAGCCGGCTAGGCGCTCTTAGCTCGCAAAGCGCGAGAAAGAAGCGGACGGCTCTCTGCGGTCCGGCACAAGATGCGAACAGAAGAAGCTACGTGGAGAATACATTCTCCACGCACGCTACCTTCTCCGGGAGCTGAACTTGCACGAGTTTTGCAAGTCTAAAGCTGGAGCAAAGTGTTTCTCTCTCTCTCTCGCTCCCTCTCTCTCTGCACATTGTCCCCGTGTCCCGGTGCTGCCAGAACATCGTAGCAGCGAGAAACATCCTTTGGAGACGAGCCTGCATGCTGCTATGCTTGCCCGTGCAGTTTGGATGCGAAATGCAGGGTGCACAGCAGCTCCGCGTTCTCCGGCACCTCGCTCCGGCTTCTAGCCGCCTAAGACGCACCTTAGCCGGCTAGGCGCTCTTAGCTCGCAAAGCGCGAGAAAGAAGCGGACGGCTCTCTGCGGTCCGGCACAAGATGCGAACAGAAGAAGCTACGTGGAGAATACATTCTCCACGCACGCTACCTTCTCCGGGAGCTGAACTTGCACGAGTTTTGCAAGTCTAAAGCTGGAGCAAAGTGTTTCTCTCTCTCTCTCGCTCCCTCTCTCTCTGCACATTGTCCCCGTGTCCCGGTGCTGCCAGAACATCGTAGCAGCGAGAAACATCCTTTGGAGACGAGCCTGCATGCTGCTATGCTTGCCCGTGCAGTTTGGATGCGAAATGCAGGGTGCACAGCAGCTCCGCGTTCTCCGGCACCTCGCTCCGGCTTCTAGCCGCCTAAGACGCACCTTAGCCGGCTAGGCGCTCTTAGCTCGCAAAGCGCGAGAAAGAAGCGGACGGCTCTCTGCGGTCCGGCACAAGATGCGAACAGAAGAAGCTACGTGGAGAATACATTCTCCACGCACGCTACCTTCTCCGGGAGCTGAACTTGCACGAGTTTTGCAAGTCTAAAGCTGGAGCAAAGTGTTTCTCTCTCTCTCTCGCTCCCTCTCTCTCTGCACATTGTCCCCGTGTCCCGGTGCTGCCAGAACATCGTAGCAGCGAGAAACATCCTTTGGAGACGAGCCTGCATGCTGCTATGCTTGCCCGTGCAGTTTGGATGCGAAATGCAGGGTGCACAGCAGCTCCGCGTTCTCCGGCACCTCGCTCCGGCTTCTAGCCGCCTAAGACGCACCTTAGCCGGCTAGGCGCTCTTAGCTCGCAAAGCGCGAGAAAGAAGCGGACGGCTCTCTGCGGTCCGGCACAAGATGCGAACAGAAGAAGCTACGTGGAGAATACATTCTCCACGCACGCTACCTTCTCCGGGAGCTGAACTTGCACGAGTTTTGCAAGTCTAAAGCTGGAGCAAAGTGTTTCTCTCTCTCTCTCGCTCCCTCTCTCTCTGCACATTGTCCCCGTGTCCCGGTGCTGCCAGAACATCGTAGCAGCGAGAAACATCCTTTGGAGACGAGCCTGCATGCTGCTATGCTTGCCCGTGCAGTTTGGATGCGAAATGCAGGGTGCACAGCAGCTCCGCGTTCTCCGGCACCTCGCTCCGGCTTCTAGCCGCCTAAGACGCACCTTAGCCGGCTAGGCGCTCTTAGCTCGCAAAGCGCGAGAAAGAAGCGGACGGCTCTCTGCGATCCGGCACAAGATGCGAACAGAAGAAGCTACGTGGAGAATACATTCTCCACGCACGCTACCTTCTCCGGGAGCTGAACTTGCACGAGTTTTGCAAGTCTAAAGCTGGAGCAAAGTGTTTCTCTCTCTCGCTCCCTCTCTCTCTGCACATTGTCCCCGTGTCCCGGTGCTGCCAGAACATCGTAGCAGCGTGAAACATCCTTTGGAGACGAGCCTGCATGCTGCTATGCTTGCCCGTGCAGTTTGGATGTGAAATGCAGGGTGCACAGCAGCTCCGCGTTCTCCGGCACCTCGCTCCGGCTTCTAGCCGCCTAAGACGCACCTTAGGCGGCTAGGCGCTCTTAGCTCGCAAAGCGCGAGAAAGAAGCGGACGGCTCTCTGCGGTCCGGCACAAGATGCGAACAGAAGAAGCTACGTGGAGAATACATTCTCCACGCACGCTACCTTCTCCGGGAGCTGAACTTGCACGAGTTTTGCAAGTCTAAAGCTGGAGCAAAGTGTTTCTCTCTCTCTCTCGCTCCCTCTCTCTCTGCACATTGTCCCCGTGTCCCGGTGCTGCCAGAACATCGTAGCAGCGTGAAACATCCTTTGGAGACGAGCCTGCATGCTGCTATGCTTGCCCGTGCAGTTTGGATGCGAAATGCAGGGTGCACAGCAGCTCCGCGTTCTCCGGCACCTCGCTCCGGCTTCTAGCCGCCTAAGACGCACCTTAGCCGGCTAGGCGCTCTTAGCTCGCAAAGCGCGAGAAAGAAGCGGACGGCTCTCTGCGGTCCGGCACAAGGTGCGAACAGAAGAAGCTACGTGGAGAATACATTCTCCACGCACGCTACCTTCTCCGGGAGCTGAACTTGCACGAGTTTTGCAAGTCTAAAGCTGGAGCAAAGTGTTTCTCTCTCTCTCTCGCTCCCTCTCTCTCTGCACATTGTCCCCGTGTCCCGGTGCTGCCAGAACATCGTAGCAGCGAGAAACATCCTTTGGAGATGAGCCTGCATGCTGCTATGCTTGCCCGTGCAGTTTGGATGTGAAATGCAGGGTGCACAGCAGCTCCGCGTTCTCCGGCACCTCGCTCCGGCTTCTAGCCGCCTAAGACGCACCTTAGCCGGCTAGGCGCTCTTAGCTCGCAAAGCGCGAGAAAGAAGCGGACGGCTCTCTGCGGTCCGGCACAAGATGCGAACAGAAGAAGCTACGTGGAGAATACATTCTCCACGCACGCTACCTTCTCCGGAGCTGAACTTGCACGAGTTTTGCAAGTCTAAAGCTGGAGCAAAGTGTTTCTCTCTCTCTCTCGCTCCCTCTCTCTCTGCACATTGTCCCCGTGTCCCGGTGCTGCCAGAACATCGTAGCAGCATGAAACATCCTTTGGAGACGAGCCTGCATGCTGCTATGCTTGCCCGTGCAGTTTGGATGCGAAATGCAGGGTGCACAGCAGCTCCGCGTTCTCCGGCACCTCGCTCCGGCTTCTAGCCGCCTAAGACGCACCTTAGCCGGCTAGGCGCTCTTAGCTCGCAAAGCGCGAGAAAGAAGCGGACGGCTCTCTGCGGTCCGGCACAAGATGCGAACAGAAGAAGCTACGTGGAGAATACATTCTCCACGCACGCTACCTTCTCCGGGAGCTGAACTTGCACGAGTTTTGCAAGTCTAAAGCTGGAGCAAAGTGTTTCTCTCTCTCTCTCGCTCCCTCTCTCTCTGCACATTGTCCCCGTGTCCCGGTGCTGCCAGAACATCGTAGCAGCGAGAAACATCCTTTGGAGACGAGCCTGCATGCTGCTATGCTTGCCCGTGCAGTTTGGATGCGAAATGCAGGGTGCACAGCAGCTCCGCGTTCTCCGGCACCTCGCTCCGGCTTCTAGCCGCCTAAGACGCACCTTAGCCGGCTAGGCGCTCTTAGCTCGCAAAGCGCGAGAAAGAAGCGGACAGCTCTCTGCGGTCCGGCACAAGATGCGAACAGAAGAAGCTACGTGGAGAATACATTCTCCACGCACGCTACCTTCTCCGGGAGCTGAACTTGCACGAGTTTTGCAAGTCTAAAGCTGGAGCAAAGTGTTTCTCTCTCTCTCTCGCTCCCTCTCTCTCTGCACATTGTCCCCGTGTCCCGGTGCTGCCAGAACATCGTAGCAGCGAGAAACATCCTTTGGAGATGAGCCTGCATGCTACTATGCTTGCCCGTGCAGTTTGGATGCGAAATGCAGGGTGCACAGCAGCTCCGCGTTCTCCGGCACCTCGCTCCGGCTTCTAGCCGCCTAAGACGCACCTTAGCCGGCTAGGCGCTCTTAGCTCGCAAAGCGCGAGAAAGAAGCGGACGGCTCTCTGCGGTCCGGCACAAGATGCGAACAGAAGAAGCTACGTGGAGAATACATTCTCCACGCACGCTACCTTCTCCGGGAGCTGAACTTGCACGAGTTTTGCAAGTCTAAAGCTGGAGCAAAGTGTTTCTCTCTCTCTCTCGCTCCCTCTCTCTCTGCACATTGTCCCCGTGTCCCGGTGCTGCCAGAACATCGTAGCAGCGTGAAACATCCTTTGGAGACGAGCCTGCATGCTGCTATGCTTGCCCGTGCAGTTTGGATGCGAAATGCAGGGTGCACAGCAGCTCCGCGTTCTCCGGCACCTCGCTCCGGCTTCTAGCCGCCTAAGACGCACCTTAGCCGGCTAGGCGCTCTTAGCTCGCAAAGCGCGAGAAAGAAGCGGACGGCTCTCTGCGGTCCGGCACAAGATGCGAACAGAAGAAGCTACGTGGAGAATACATTCTCCACGCACGCTACCTTCTCCGGGAGCTGAACTTGCACGAGTTTTGCAAGTCTAAAGCTGGAGCAAAGTGTTTCTCTCTCTCTCTCGCTCCCTCTCTCTCTGCACATTGTCCCCGTGTCCCGGTGCTGCCAGAACATCGTAGCAGCGAGAAACATCCTTTGGAGACGAGCCTGCATGCTGCTATGCTTGCCCGTGCAGTTTGGATGCGAAATGCAGGGTGCAGAGCAGCTCCGCGTTCTCCGGCACCTCGCTCCGGCTTCTAGCCGCCTAAGACGCACCTTAGCCGGCTAGGCGCTCTTAGCTCGCAAAGCGCGAGAAAGAAGCGGACGGCTCTCTGCGGTCCGGCACAAGATGCGAACAGAAGAAGCTACGTGGAGAATACATTCTCCACGCACGCTACCTTCTCCGGGAGCTGAACTTGCACGAGTTTTGCAAGTCTAAAGCTGGAGCAAAGTGTTTCTCTCTCTCTCTCGCTCCCTCTCTCTCTGCACATTGTCCCCGTGTCCCGGTGCTGCCAGAACATCGTAGCAGCGTGAAACATCCTTTGGAGACGAGCCTGCATGCTGCTATGCTTGCCCGTGCAGTTTGGATGCGAAATGCAGGGTGCACAGCAGCTCCGCGTTCTCCGGCACCTCGCTCCGGCTTCTAGCCGCCTAAGACGCACCTTAGCCGGCTAGGCGCTCTTAGCTCGCAAAGCGCGAGAAAGAAGCGGACGGCTCTCTGCGGTCCGGCACAAGATGCGAACAGAAGAAGCTACGTGGAGAATACATTCTCCACGCACGCTACCTTCTCCGGGAGCTGAACTTGCACGAGTTTTGCAAGTCTAAAGCTGGAGCAAAGTGTTTCTCTCTCTCTCTCGCTCCCTCTCTCTCTGCACATTGTCCCCGTGTCCCGGTGCTGCCAGAACATCGTAGCAGCGAGAAACATCCTTTGGAGATGAGCCTGCATGCTACTATGCTTGCCCGTGCAGTTTGGATGCGAAATGCAGGGTGCACAGCAGCTCCGCGTTCTCCGGCACCTCGCTCCGGCTTCTAGCCGCCTAAGACGCACCTTAGCCGGCTAGGCGCTCTTAGCTCGCAAAGCGCGAGAAAGAAGCGGACGGCTCTCTGCGGTCCGGCACAAGATGCGAACAGAAGAAGCTACGTGGAGAATACATTCTCCACGCACGCTACCTTCTCCGGGAGCTGAACTTGCACGAGTTTTGCAAGTCTAAAGCTGGAGCAAAGTGTTTCTCTCTCTCTCTCGCTCCCTCTCTCTCTGCACATTGTCCCCGTGTCCCGGTGCTGCCAGAACATCGTAGCAGCGTGAAACATCCTTTGGAGACGAGCCTGCATGCTGCTATGCTTGCCCGTGCAGTTTGGATGCGAAATGCAGGGTGCACAGCAGCTCCGCGTTCTCCGGCACCTCGCTCCGGCTTCTAGCCGCCTAAGACGCACCTTAGCCGGCTAGGCGCTCTTAGCTCGCAAAGCGCGAGAAAGAAGCGGACGGCTCTCTGCGGTCCGGCACAAGATGCGAACAGAAGAAGCTACGTGGAGAATACATTCTCCACGCACGCTACCTTCTCCGGGAGCTGAACTTGCACGAGTTTTGCAAGTCTAAAGCTGGAGCAAAGTGTTTCTCTCTCTCTCTCGCTCCCTCTCTCTCTGCACATTGTCCCCGTGTCCCGGTGCTGCCAGAACATCGTAGCAGCGTGAAACATCCTTTGGAGACGAGCCTGCATGCTGCTATGCTTGCCCGTGCAGTTTGGATGCGAAATGCAGGGTGCACAGCAGCTCCGCGTTCTCCGGCACCTCGCTCCGGCTTCTAGCCGCCTAAGACGCACCTTAGCCGGCTAGGCGCTCTTAGCTCGCAAAGCGCGAGAAAGAAGCGGACGGCTCTCTGCGGTCCGGCACAAGATGCGAACAGAAGAAGCTACGTGGAGAATACATTCTCCACGCACGCTACCTTCTCCGGGAGCTGAACTTGCACGAGTTTTGCAAGTCTAAAGCTGGAGCAAAGTGTTTCTCTCTCTCTCTCGCTCCCTCTCTCTCTGCACATTGTCCCCGTGTCCCGGTGCTGCCAGAACATCGTAGCAGCGTGAAACATCCTTTGGAGACGAGCCTGCATGCTGCTATGCTTGCCCGTGCAGTTTGGATGCGAAATGCAGGGTGCACAGCAGCTCCGCGTTCTCCGGCACCTCGCTCCGGCTTCTAGCCGCCTAAGACGCACCTTAGCCGGCTAGGCGCTCTTAGCTCGCAAAGCGCGAGAAAGAAGCGGACGGCTCTCTGCGGTCCGGCACAAGATGCGAACAGAAGAAGCTACGTGGAGAATACATTCTCCACGCACGCTACCTTCTCCGGGAGCTGAACTTGCACGAGTTTTGCAAGTCTAAAGCTGGAGCAAAGTGTTTCTCTCTCTCTCTCGCTCCCTCTCTCTCTGCACATTGTCCCCGTGTCCCGGTGCTGCCAGAACATCGTAGCAGCGTGAAACATCCTTTGGAGACGAGCCTGCATGCTGCTATGCTTGCCCGTGCAGTTTGGATGCGAAATGCAGGGTGCACAGCAGCTCCGCGTTCTCCGGCACCTCGCTCCGGCTTCTAGCCGCCTAAGACGCACCTTAGCCGGCTAGGCGCTCTTAGCTCGCAAAGCGCGAGAAAGAAGCGGACGGCTCTCTGCGGTCCGGCACAAGATGCGAACAGAAGAAGCTACGTGGAGAATACATTCTCCACGCACGCTACCTTCTCCGGGAGCTGAACTTGCACGAGTTTTGCAAGTCTAAAGCTGGAGCAAAGTGTTTCTCTCTCTCTCTCGCTCCCTCTCTCTCTGCACATTGTCCCCGTGTCCCGGTGCTGCCAGAACATCGTAGCAGCGTGAAACATCCTTTGGAGACGAGCCTGCATGCTGCTATGCTTGCCCGTGCAGTTTGGATGCGAAATGCAGGGTGCACAGCAGCTCCGCGTTCTCCGGCACCTCGCTCCGGCTTCTAGCCGCCTAAGACGCACCTTAGCCGGCTAGGCGCTCTTAGCTCGCAAAGCGCGAGAAAGAAGCGGACGGCTCTCTGCGGTCCGGCACAAGATGCGAACAGAAGAAGCTACGTGGAGAATACATTCTCCACGCACGCTACCTTCTCCGGGAGCTGAACTTGCACGAGTTTTGCAAGTCTAAAGCTGGAGCAAAGTGTTTCTCTCTCTCTCTCGCTCCCTCTCTCTCTGCACATTGTCCCCGTGTCCCGGTGCTGCCAGAACATCGTAGCAGCGTGAAACATCCTTTGGAGACGAGCCTGCATGCTGCTATGCTTGCCCGTGCAGTTTGGATGCGAAATGCAGGGTGCACAGCAGCTCCGCGTTCTCCGGCACCTCGCTCCGGCTTCTAGCCGCCTAAGACGCACCTTAGCCGGCTAGGCGCTCTTAGCTCGCAAAGCGCGAGAAAGAAGCGGACGGCTCTCTGCGGTCCGGCACAAGATGCGAACAGAAGAAGCTACGTGGAGAATACATTCTCCACGCACACTACCTTCTCCGGGAGCTGAACTTGCACGAGTTTTGCAAGTCTAAAGCTGGAGCAAAGTGTTTCTCTCTCTCTCTCGCTCCCTCTCTCTCTGCACATTGTCCCCGTGTCCCGGTGCTGCCAGAACATCGTAGCAGCGTGAAACATCCTTTGGAGACGAGCCTGCATGCTGCTATGCTTGCCCGTGCAGTTTGGATGCGAAATGCAGGGTGCACAGCAGCTCCGCGTTCTCCGGCACCTCGCTCCGGCTTCTAGCCGCCTAAGACGCACCTTAGCCGGCTAGGCGCTCTTAGCTCGCAAAGCGCGAGAAAGAAGCGGACGGCTCTCTGCGGTCCGGCACAAGATGCGAACAGAAGAAGCTACGTGGAGAATACATTCTCCACGCACGCTACCTTCTCCGGGAGCTGAACTTGCACGAGTTTTGCAAGTCTAAAGCTGGAGCAAAGTGTTTCTCTCTCTCTCTCGCTCCCTCTCTCTCTGCACATTGTCCCCGTGTCCCGGTGCTGCCAGAACATCGTAGCAGCGTGAAACATCCTTTGGAGACGAGCCTGCATGCTGCTATGCTTGCCCGTGCAGTTTGGATGCGAAATGCAGGGTGCACAGCAGCTCCGCGTTCTCCGGCACCTCGCTCCGGCTTCTAGCCGCCTAAGACGCACCTTAGCCGGCTAGGCGCTCTTAGCTCGCAAAGCGCGAGAAAGAAGCGGACGGCTCTCTGCGGTCCGGCACAAGATGCGAACAGAAGAAGCTACGTGGAGAATACATTCTCCACGCACACTACCTTCTCCGGGAGCTGAACTTGCACGAGTTTTGCAAGTCTAAAGCTGGAGCAAAGTGTTTCTCTCTCTCTCTCGCTCCCTCTCTCTCTGCACATTGTCCCCGTGTCCCGGTGCTGCCAGAACATGGTAGCAGCGAGAAACATCCTTTGGAGACGAGCCTGCATGCTGCTATGCTTGCCCGTGCAGTTTGGATGCGAAATGCAGGGTGCACAGCAGCTCCGCGTTCTCCGTCAACTCGCTCCGGCTTCTAGCCGCCTAAGACGCACCTTAGCCGGCTAGGCGCTCTTAGCTCGCAAAGCGCGAGAAAGAAGCGGACAGCTCTCTGCGGTCCGGCACAAGATGCGAACAGAAGAAGCTACGTGGAGAATACATTCTCCACGCACGCTACCTTCTCCGGGAGCTGAACTTGCACGAGTTTTGCAAGTCTAAAGCTGGAGCAAAGTGTTTCTCTCTCTCTCTCGCTCCCTCTCTCTCTGCACATTGTCCCCGTGTCCCGGTGCTGCCAGAACATCGTAGCAGCGTGAAACATCCTTTGGAGACGAGCCTGCATGCTGCTATGCTTGCCGGTGCAGTTTGGATGCGAAATGCAGGGTGCACAGCAGCTCCGCGTTCTCCGGCACCTCGCTCCGGCTTCTAGCCGCCTAAGACGCACCTTAGCCGGCTAGGCGCTCTTAGCTCGCAAAGCGCGAGAAAGAAGCGGACGGCTCTCTGCGGTCCGGCACAAGATGCGAACAGAAGAAGCTACGTGGAGAATACATTCTCCACGCACGCTACCTTCTCCGGGAGCTGAACTTGCACGAGTTTTGCAAGTCTAAAGCTGGAGCAAAGTGTTTCTCTCTCTCTCTCGCTCCCTCTCTCTCTGCACATTGTCCCCGTGTCCCGGTGCTGCCAGAACATCGTAGCAGCGAGAAACATCCTTTGGAGACGAGCCTGCATGCTGCTATGCTTGCCCGTGCAGTTTGGATGCGAAATGCAGGGTGCACAGCAGCTCCGCGTTCTCCGGCACCTCGCTCCGGCTTCTAGCCGCCTAAGACGCACCTTAGCCGGCTAGGCGCTCTTAGCTCGCAAAGCGCGAGAAAGAAGCGGACGGCTCTCTGCGGTCCGGCACAAGATGCGAACAGAAGAAGCTACGTGGAGAATACATTCTCCACGCACGCTACCTTCTCCGGGAGCTGAACTTGCACGAGTTTTGCAAGTCTAAAGCTGGAGCAAAGTGTTTCTCTCTCTCTCTCGCTCCCTCTCTCTCTGCACATTGTCCCCGTGTCCCGGTGCTGCCAGAACATCGTAGCAGCGTGAAACATCCTTTGGAGACGAGCCTGCATGCTGCTATGCTTGCCCGTGCAGTTTGGATGCGAAATGCAGGGTGCACAGCAGCTCCGCGTTCTCCGTCAACTCGCTCCGGCTTCTAGCCGCCTAAGACGCACCTTAGCCGGCTAGGCGCTCTTAGCTCGCAAAGCGCGAGAAAGAAGCGGACGGCTCTCTGCGGTCCGGCACAAGATGCGAACAGAAGAAGCTACGTGGAGAATACATTCTCCACGCACGCTACCTTCTCCGGGAGCTGAACTTGCACGAGTTTTGCAAGTCTAAAGCTGGAGCAAAGTGTTTCTCTCTCTCTCTCGCTCCCTCTCTCTCTGCACATTGTCCCCGTGTCCCGGTGCTGCCAGAACATCGTAGCAGCGAGAAACATCCTTTGGAGACGAGCCTGCATGCTGCTATGCTTGCCCGTGCAGTTTGGATGCGAAATGCAGGGTGCACAGCAGCTCCGCGTTCTCCGGCACCTCGCTCCGGCTTCTAGCCGCCTAAGACGCACCTTAGCCGGCTAGGCGCTCTTAGCTCGCAAAGCGCGAGAAAGAAGCGGACAGCTCTCTGCGGTCCGGCACAAGATGCGAACAGAAGAAGCTACGTGGAGAATACATTCTCCACGCACGCTACCTTCTCCGGGAGCTGAACTTGCACGAGTTTTGCAAGTCTAAAGCTGGAGCAAAGTGTTTCTCTCTCTCTCTCGCTCCCTCTCTCTCTGCACATTGTCCCCGTGTCCCGGTGCTGCCAGAACATCGTAGCAGCGAGAAACATCCTTTGGAGATGAGCCTGCATGCTACTATGCTTGCCGGTGCAGTTTGGATGCGAAATGCAGGGTGCACAGCAGCTCCGCGTTCTCCGGCACCTCGCTCCGGCTTCTAGCCGCCTAAGACGCACCTTAGCCGGCTAGGCGCTCTTAGCTCGCAAAGCGCGAGAAAGAAGCGGACGGCTCTCTGCGGTCCGGCACAAGATGCGAACAGAAGAAGCTACGTGGAGAATACATTCTCCACGCACGCTACCTTCTCCGGGAGCTGAACTTGCACGAGTTTTGCAAGTCTAAAGCTGGAGCAAAGTGTTTCTCTCTCTCTCTCGCTCCCTCTCTCTCTGCACATTGTCCCCGTGTCCCGGTGCTGCCAGAACATCGTAGCAGCGAGAAACATCCTTTGGAGACGAGCCTGCATGCTGCTATGCTTGCCCGTGCAGTTTGGATGCGAAATGCAGGGTGCACAGCAGCTCCGCGTTCTCCGGCACCTCGCTCCGGCTTCTAGCCGCCTAAGACGCACCTTAGCCGGCTAGGCGCTCTTAGCTCGCAAAGCGCGAGAAAGAAGCGGACAGCTCTCTGCGGTCCGGCACAAGATGCGAACAGAAGAAGCTACGTGGAGAATACATTCTCCACGCACGCTACCTTCTCCGGGAGCTGAACTTGCACGAGTTTTGCAAGTCTAAAGCTGGAGCAAAGTGTTTCTCTCTCTCTCTCGCTCCCTCTCTCTCTGCACATTGTCCCCGTGTCCCGGTGCTGCCAGAACATCGTAGCAGCGAGAAACATCCTTTGGAGACGAGCCTGCATGCTGCTATGCTTGCCCGTGCAGTTTGGATGCGAAATGCAGGGTGCACAGCAGCTCCGCGTTCTCCGGCACCTCGCTCCGGCTTCTAGCCGCCTAAGACGCACCTTAGCCGGCTAGGCGCTCTTAGCTCGCAAAGCGCGAGAAAGAAGCGGACGGCTCTCTGCGGTCCGGCACAAGATGCGAACAGAAGAAGCTACGTGGAGAATACATTCTCCACGCACGCTACCTTCTCCGGGAGCTGAACTTGCACGAGTTTTGCAAGTCTAAAGCTGGAGCAAAGTGTTTTTTCTCTCTCTCTCTCGCTCCTCTCTCTCTGCACATTGTCCCCGTGTCCCGGTGCTGCCAGAACATCGTAGCAGCGAGAAACATCTTTGGAGACGAGCCTGCATGCTGCTATGCTTGCCCGTGCAGTTTGGATGCTGAAATGCAGGGTGCACAGCAGCTCCGCGTTCTCCGGCACCTCGCTCCGGCTTCTAGCCGCCTAAGACGCACCTTAGGCGGCTAGGCGCTCTTAGCTCGCAAAGCGCGAGAAAGAAGCGGACGGCTCTCTGCGGTCCGGCACAAGGTGCGAACAGAAGAAGCTACGTGGAGAATACATTCTCCACGCACGCTACCTTCTCCGGGAGCTGAACTTGCACGAGTTTTGCAAGTCTAAAGCTGGAGCAAAGTGTTTCTCTCTCTCTCTCGCTCCCTCTCTCTCTGCACATTGTCCCCGTGTCCCGGTGCTGCCAGAACATCGTAGCAGCGTGAAACATCCTTTGGAGACGAGCCTGCATGCTGCTATGCTTGCCCGTGCAGTTTGGATGTGAAATGCAGGGTGCACAGCAGCTCCGCGTTCTCCGGCACCTCGCTCCGGCTTCTAGCCGCCTAAGACGCACCTTAGGCGGCTAGGCGCTCTTAGCTCGCAAAGCGCGAGAAAGAAGCGGACGGCTCTCTGCGGTCCGGCACAAGATGCGAACAGAAGAAGCTACGTGGAGAATACATTCTCCACGCACGCTACCTTCTCCGGGAGCTGAACTTGCACGAGTTTTGCAAGTCTAAAGCTGGAGCAAAGTGTTTCTCTCTCTCTCTCGCTCCCTCTCTCTCTGCACATTGTCCCCGTGTCCCGGTGCTGCCAGAACATCGTAGCAGCGTGAAACATCCTTTGGAGACGAGCCTGCATGCTGCTATGCTTGCCCGTGCAGTTTGGATGCGAAATGCAGGGTGCACAGCAGCTCCGCGTTCTCCGGCACCTCGCTCCGGCTTCTAGCCGCCTAAGACGCACCTTAGCCGGCTAGGCGCTCTTAGCTCGCAAAGCGCGAGAAAGAAGCGGACGGCTCTCTGCGGCCGGCACAAGATGCGAACAGAAGAAGCTACGTGGAGAATACATTCTCACGCACGCTACCTTCTCCGGGAGCTGAACTTGCACGAGTTTTGCAAGTCTAAAGCTGGAGCAAAGTGTTTCTCTCTCTCTCTCGCTCCCTCTCTCTCTGCACATTGTCCCCGTGTCCCGGTGCTGCCAGAACATAGTAGCAGCGAGAAACATCCTTTGGAGACGAGCCTGCATGCTGCTATGCTTGCCCGTGCAGTTTGGATGCGAAATGCAGGGTGCACAGCAGCTCCGCGTTCTCCGGCACCTCGCTCCGGCTTCTAGCCGCCTAAGACGCACCTTAGCCGGCTAGGCGCTCTTAGCTCGCAAAGCGCGAGAAAGAAGCGGACAGCTCTCTGCGGTCCGGCACAAGATGCGAACAGAAGAAGCTACGTGGAGAATACATTCTCCACGCACGCTACCTTCTCCGGAGCTGAACTTGCACGAGTTTTGCAAGTCTAAAGCTGGAGCAAAGTGTTTCTCTCTCTCTCTCGCTCCCTCTCTCTCTGCACATTGTCCCCGTGTCCCGGTGCTGCCAGAACATCGTAGCAGCGAGAAACATCCTTTGGAGACGAGCCTGCATGCTGCTATGCTTGCCCGTGCAGTTTGGATGCGAAATGCAGGGTGCACAGCAGCTCCGCGTTCTCCGGCACCCTCGCTCCGGCTTCTAGCCGCCTAAGACGCACCTTAGCCGGCTAGGCGCTCTTAGCTCGCAAAGCGCGAGAAAGAAGCGGACAGCTCTCTGCGGTCCGGCACAAGATGCGAACAGAAGAAGCTACGTGGAGAATACATTCTCCACGCACGCTACCTTCTCCGGGAGCTGAACTTGCACGAGTTTTGCAAGTCTAAAGCTGGAGCAAAGTGTTTCTCTCTCTCTCTCGCTCCCTCTCTCTCTGCACATTGTCCCCGTGTCCCGGTGCTGCCAGAACATCGTAGCAGCGTGAAACATCCTTTGGAGACGAGCCTGCATGCTGCTATGCTTGCCCGTGCAGTTTGGATGTGAAATGCAGGGTGCACAGCAGCTCCGCGTTCTCCGGCACCTCGCTCCGGCTTCTAGCCGCCTAAGACGCACCTTAGCCGGCTAGGCGCTCTTAGCTCGCAAAGCGCGAGAAAGAAGCGGACGGCTCTCTGCGGTCCGGCACAAGATGCGAACAGAAGAAGCTACGTGGAGAATACATTCTCCACGCACGCTACCTTCTCCGGGAGCTGAACTTGCACGAGTTTTGCAAGTCTAAAGCTGGAGCAAAGTGTTTCTCTCTCTCTCTCGCTCCCTCTCTCTCTGCACATTGTCCCCGTGTCCCGGTGCTGCCAGAACATCGTAGCAGCGTGAAACATCCTTTGGAGACGAGCCTGCATGCTGCTATGCTTGCCCGTGCAGTTTGGATGCGAAATGCAGGGTGCACAGCAGCTCCGCGTTCTCCGGCACCTCGCTCCGGCTTCTAGCCGCCTAAGACGCACCTTAGCCGGCTAGGCGCTCTTAGCTCGCAAAGCGCGAGAAAGAAGCGGACGGCTCTCTGCGGTCCGGCACAAGATGCGAACAGAAGAAGCTACGTGGAGAATACATTCTCCACGCACGCTACCTTCTCCGGGAGCTGAACTTGCACGAGTTTTGCAAGTCTAAAGCTGGAGCAAAGTGTTTCTCTCTCTCTCTCGCTCCCTCTCTCTCTGCACATTGTCCCCGTGTCCCGGTGCTGCCAGAACATCGTAGCAGCGAGAAACATCCTTTGGAGACGAGCCTGCATGCTGCTATGCTTGCCCGTGCAGTTTGGATGCGAAATGCAGGGTGCACAGCAGCTCCGCGTTCTCCGGCACCTCGCTCCGGCTTCTAGCCGCCTAAGACGCACCTTAGCCGGCTAGGCGCTCTTAGCTCGCAAAGCGCGAGAAAGAAGCGGACGGCTCTCTGCGGTCCGGCACAAGATGCGAACAGAAGAAGCTACGTGGAGAATACATTCTCCACGCACGCTACCTTCTCCGGGAGCTGAACTTGCACGAGTTTTGCAAGTCTAAAGCTGGAGCAAAGTGTTTCTCTCTCTCTCTCGCTCCCTCTCTCTCTGCACATTGTCCCCGTGTCCCGGTGCTGCCAGAACATCGTAGCAGCGAGAAACATCCTTTGGAGACGAGCCTGCATGCTGCTATGCTTGCCCGTGCAGTTTGGATGCGAAATGCAGGGTGCACAGCAGCTCCGCGTTCTCCGGCACCTCGCTCCGGCTTCTAGCCGCCTAAGACGCACCTTAGCCGGCTAGGCGCTCTTAGCTCGCAAAGCGCGAGAAAGAAGCGGACAGCTCTCTGCGGTCCGGCACAAGATGCGAACAGAAGAAGCTACGTGGAGAATACATTCTCCACGCACGCTACCTTCTCCGGAGCTGAACTTGCACGAGTTTTGCAAGTCTAAAGCTGGAGCAAAGTGTTTCTCTCTCTCTCTCGCTCCCTCTCTCTCTGCACATTGTCCCCGTGTCCCGGTGCTGCCAGAACATCGTAGCAGCGAGAAACATCCTTTGGAGACGAGCCTGCATGCTGCTATGCTTGCCCGTGCAGTTTGGATGCGAAATGCAGGGTGCACAGCAGCTCCGCGTTCTCCGGCACCTCGCTCCGGCTTCTAGCCGCCTAAGACGCACCTTAGCCGGCTAGGCGCTCTTAGCTCGCAAAGCGCGAGAAAGAAGCGGACAGGCTCTCTGCGGTCCGGCACAAGATGCGAACAGAAGAAGCTACGTGGAGAATACATTCTCCACGCACGCTACCTTCTCCGGGAGCTGAACTTGCACGAGTTTTGCAAGTCTAAAGCTGGAGCAAAGTGTTTCTCTCTCTCTCTCGCTCCCTCTCTCTCTGCACATTGTCCCCGTGTCCCGGTGCTGCCAGAACATCGTAGCAGCGAGAAACATCCTTTGGAGACGAGCCTGCATGCTGCTATGCTTGCCCGTGCAGTTTGGATGCGAAATGCAGGGTGCACAGCAGCTCCGCGTTCTCCGGCACCTCGCTCCGGCTTCTAGCCGCCTAAGACGCACCTTAGCCGGCTAGGCGCTCTTAGCTCGCAAAGCGCGATAAAGAAGCGGACGGCTCTCTGCGATCCGGCACAAGATGCGAACAGAAGAAGCTACGTGGAGAATACATTCTCCACGCACGCTACCTTCTCCGGGAGCTGAACTTGCACGAGTTTTGCAAGTCTAAAGCTGGAGCAAAGTGTTTCTCTCTCTCTCTCGCTCCCTCTCTCTCTGCACATTGTCCCCGTGTCCCGGTGCTGCCAGAACATCGTAGCAGCGTGAAACATCCTTTGGAGACGAGCCTGCATGCTGCTATGCTTGCCCGTGCAGTTTGGATGTGAAATGCAGGGTGCACAGCAGCTCCGCGTTCTCCGGCACCTCGCTCCGGCTTCTAGCCGCCTAAGACGCACCTTAGCCGGCTAGGCGCTCTTAGCTCGCAAAGCGCGAGAAAGAAGCGGACTGCTCTCTGCGGTCCGGCACAAGATGCGAACAGAAGAAGCTACGTGGAGAATACATTCTCCACGCACGCTACCTTCTCCGGGAGCTGAACTTGCACGAGTTTTGCAAGTCTAAAGCTGGAGCAAAGTGTTTCTCTCTCTCTCTCGCTCCCTCTCTCTCTGCACATTGTCCCCGTGTCCCGGTGCTGCCAGAACATCGTAGCAGCGTGAAACATCCTTTGGAGACGAGCCTGCATGCTGCTATGCTTGCCCGTGCAGTTTGGATGTGAAATGCAGGGTGCACAGCAGCTCCGCGTTCTCCGGCACCTCGCTCCGGCTTCTAGCCGCCTAAGACGCACCTTAGCCGGCTAGGCGCTCTTAGCTCGCAAAGCGCGAGAAAGAAGCGGACGGCTCTCTGCGGTCCGGCACAAGATGCGAACAGAAGAAGCTACGTGGAGAATACATTCTCCACGCACGCTACCTTCTCCGGGAGCTGAACTTGCACGAGTTTTGCAAGTCTAAAGCTGGAGCAAAGTGTTTCTCTCTCTCTCTCGCTCCCTCTCTCTCTGCACATTGTCCCCGTGTCCCGGTGCTGCCAGAACATCGTAGCAGCGAGAAACATCCTTTGGAGACGAGCCTGCATGCTGCTATGCTTGCCCGTGCAGTTTGGATGCGAAATGCAGGGTGCACAGCAGCTCCGCGTTCTCCGGCACCTCGCTCCGGCTTCTAGCCGCCTAAGACGCACCTTAGCCGGCTAGGCGCTCTTAGCTCGCAAAGCGCGAGAAAGAAGCGGACAGCTCTCTGCGGTCCGGCACAAGATGCGAACAGAAGAAGCTACGTGGAGAATACATTCTCCACGCACGCTACCTTCTCCGGGAGCTGAACTTGCACGAGTTTTGCAAGTCTAAAGCTGGAGCAAAGTGTTTCTCTCTCTCTCTCGCTCCCTCTCTCTCTGCACATTGTCCCCGTGTCCCGGTGCTGCCAGAACATCGTAGCAGCGAGAAACATCCTTTGGAGACGAGCCTGCATGCTGCTATGCTTGCCCGTGCAGTTTGGATGCGAAATGCAGGGTGCACAGCAGCTCCGCGTTCTCCGGCACCTCGCTCCGGCTTCTAGCCGCCTAAGACGCACCTTAGCCGGCTAGGCGCTCTTAGCTCGCAAAGCGCGAGAAAGAAGCGGACGGCTCTCTGCGGTCCGGCACAAGATGCGAACAGAAGAAGCTACGTGGAGAATACATTCTCCACGCACGCTACCTTCTCCGGGAGCTGAACTTGCACGAGTTTTGCAAGTCTAAAGCTGGAGCAAAGTGTTTCTCTCTCTCTCTCGCTCCCTCTCTCTCTGCACATTGTCCCCGTGTCCCGGTGCTGCCAGAACATCGTAGCAGCGAGAAACATCCTTTGGAGACGAGCCTGCATGCTGCTATGCTTGCCCGTGCAGTTTGGATGCGAAATGCAGGGTGCACAGCAGCTCCGCGTTCTCCGGCACCTCGCTCCGGCTTCTAGCCGCCTAAGACGCACCTTAGCCGGCTAGGCGCTCTTAGCTCGCAAAGCGCGAGAAAGAAGCGGACGGCTCTCTGCGGTCCGGCACAAGATGCGAACAGAAGAAGCTACGTGGAGAATACATTCTCCACGCACGCTACCTTCTCCGGGAGCTGAACTTGCACGAGTTTTGCAAGTCTAAAGCTGGAGCAAAGTGTTTCTCTCTCTCTCTCGCTCCCTCTCTCTCTGCACATTGTCCCCGTGTCCCGGTGCTGCCAGAACATCGTAGCAGCGAGAAACATCCTTTGGAGACGAGCCTGCATGCTGCTATGCTTGCCCGTGCAGTTTGGATGCGAAATGCAGGGTGCACAGCAGCTCCGCGTTCTCCGGCACCTCGCTCCGGCTTCTAGCCGCCTAAGACGCACCTTAGCCGGCTAGGCGCTCTTAGCTCGCAAAGCGCGAGAAAGAAGCGGACAGCTCTCTGCGGTCCGGCACAAGATGCGAACAGAAGAAGCTACGTGGAGAATACATTCTCCACGCACGCTACCTTCTCCGGGAGCTGAACTTGCACGAGTTTTGCAAGTCTAAAGCTGGAGCAAAGTGTTTCTCTCTCTCTCTCGCTCCCTCTCTCTCTGCACATTGTCCCCGTGTCCGGTGCTGCCAGAACATCGTAGCAGCGAGAAACATCCTTTGGAGACGAGCCTGCATGCTGCTATGCTTGCCCGTGCAGTTTGGATGCGAAATGCAGGGTGCACAGCAGCTCCGCGTTCTCCGGCACCTCGCTCCGGCTTCTAGCCGCCTAAGACGCACCTTAGCCGGCTAGGCGCTCTTAGCTCGCAAAGCGCGAGAAAGAAGCGGACAGCTCTCTGCGGATCCGGCACAAGATGCGAACAGAAGAAGCTACGTGGAGAATACATTCTCCACGCACGCTACCTTCTCCGGGAGCTGAACTTGCACGAGTTTTGCAAGTCTAAAGCTGGAGCAAAGTGTTTCTCTCTCTCTCTCGCTCCCTCTCTCTCTGCACATTGTCCCCGTGTCCCGGTGCTGCCAGAACATCGTAGCAGCGAGAAACATCCTTTGGAGACGAGCCTGCATGCTGCTATGCTTGCCCGTGCAGTTTGGATGCGAAATGCAGGGTGCACAGCAGCTCCGCGTTCTCCGGCACCTCGCTCCGGCTTCTAGCCGCCTAAGACGCACCTTAGCCGGCTAGGCGCTCTTAGCTCGCAAAGCGCGATAAAGAAGCGGACGGCTCTCTGCGATCCGGCACAAGATGCGAACAGAAGAAGCTACGTGGAGAATACATTCTCCACGCACGCTACCTTCTCCGGGAGCTGAACTTGCACGAGTTTTGCAAGTCTAAAGCTGGAGCAAAGTGTTTCTCTCTCTCTCTCGCTCCCTCTCTCTCTGCACATTGTCCCCGTGTCCCGGTGCTGCCAGAACATCGTAGCAGCGTGAAACATCCTTTGGAGACGAGCCTGCATGCTGCTATGCTTGCCCGTGCAGTTTGGATGTGAAATGCAGGGTGCAGAGCAGCTCCGCGTTCTCCGGCACCTCGCTCCGGCTTCTAGCCGCCTAAGACGCACCTTAGCCGGCTAGGCGCTCTTAGCTCGCAAAGCGCGAGAAAGAAGCGGACGCTCTCTGCGGTCCGGCACAAGATGCGAACAGAAGAAGCTACGTGGAGAATACATTCTCCACGCACGCTACCTTCTCCGGGAGCTGAACTTGCACGAGTTTTGCAAGTCTAAAGCTGGAGCAAAGTGTTTCTCTCTCTCTCTCGCTCCCTCTCTCTCTGCACATTGTCCCCGTGTCCCGGTGCTGCCAGAACATCGTAGCAGCGAGAAACATCCTTTGGAGACGAGCCTGCATGCTGCTATGCTTGCCCGTGCAGTTTGGATGCGAAATGCAGGGTGCACAGCAGCTCCGCGTTCTCCGGCACCTCGCTCCGGCTTCTAGCCGCCTAAGACGCACCTTAGCCGGCTAGGCGCTCTTAGCTCGCAAAGCGCGAGAAAGAAGCGGACAGCTCTCTGCGGTCCGGCACAAGATGCGAACAGAAGAAGCTACGTGGAGAATACATTCTCCACGCACGCTACCTTCTCCGGGAGCTGAACTTGCACGAGTTTTGCAAGTCTAAAGCTGGAGCAAAGTGTTTCTCTCTCTCTCTCGCTCCCTCTCTCTCTGCACATTGTCCCCGTGTCCCGGTGCTGCCAGAACATCGTAGCAGCGAGAAACATCCTTTGGAGACGAGCCTGCATGCTGCTATGCTTGCCCGTGCAGTTTGGATGCGAAATGCAGGGTGCACAGCAGCTCCGCGTTCTCCGGCACCTCGCTCCGGCTTCTAGCCGCCTAAGACGCACCTTAGCCGGCTAGGCGCTCTTAGCTCGCAAAGCGCGAGAAAGAAGCGGACGGCTCTCTGCGGTCCGGCACAAGATGCGAACAGAAGAAGCTACGTGGAGAATACATTCTCCACGCACGCTACCTTCTCCGGGAGCTGAACTTGCACGAGTTTTGCAAGTCTAAAGCTGGAGCAAAGTGTTTCTCTCTCTCTCTCGCTCCCTCTCTCTCTGCACATTGTCCCCGTGTCCCGGTGCTGCCAGAACATCGTAGCAGCGTGAAACATCCTTTGGAGACGAGCCTGCATGCTGCTATGCTTGCCCGTGCAGTTTGGATGTGAAATGCAGGGTGCACAGCAGCTCCGCGTTCTCCGGCACCTCGCTCCGGCTTCTAGCCGCCTAAGACGCACCTTAGCCGGCTAGGCGCTCTTAGCTCGCAAAGCGCGAGAAAGAAGCGGACGGCTCTCTGCGGTCCGGCACAAGATGCGAACAGAAGAAGCTACGTGGAGAATACATTCTCCACGCACGCTACCTTCTCCGGGAGCTGAACTTGCACGAGTTTTGCAAGTCTAAAGCTGGAGCAAAGTGTTTCTCTCTCTCTCTCGCTCCCTCTCTCTCTGCACATTGTCCCCGTGTCCCGGTGCTGCCAGAACATCGTAGCAGCGTGAAACATCCTTTGGAGACGAGCCTGCATGCTGCTATGCTTGCCCGTGCAGTTTGGATGTGAAATGCAGGGTGCACAGCAGCTCCGCGTTCTCCGGCACCTCGCTCCGGCTTCTAGCCGCCTAAGACGCACCTTAGCCGGCTAGGCGCTCTTAGCTCGCAAAGCGCGAGAAAGAAGCGGACGGCTCTCTGCGGTCCGGCACAAGATGCGAACAGAAGAAGCTACATGGAGAATACATTCTCCACGCACGCTACCTTCTCCGGGAGCTGAACTTGCACGAGTTTTGCAAGTCTAAAGCTGGAGCAAAGTGTTTCTCTCTCTCTCTCGCTCCCTCTCTCTCTGCACATTGTCCCCGTGTCCCGGTGCTGCCAGAACATCGTAGCAGCGAGAAACATCCTTTGGAGACGAGCCTGCATGCTGCTATGCTTGCCCGTGCAGTTTGGATGCGAAATGCAGGGTGCACAGCAGCTCCGCGTTCTCCGGCACCTCGCTCCGGCTTCTAGCCGCCTAAGACGCACCTTAGCCGGCTAGGCGCTCTTAGCTCGCAAAGCGCGAGAAAGAAGCGGACAGCTCTCTGCGGTCCGGCACAAGATGCGAACAGAAGAAGCTACGTGGAGAATACATTCTCCACGCACGCTACCTTCTCCGGGAGCTGAACTTGCACGAGTTTTGCAAGTCTAAAGCTGGAGCAAAGTGTTTCTCTCTCTCTCTCGCTCCCTCTCTCTCTGCACATTGTCCCGTGTCCCGGTGCTGCCAGAACATCGTAGCAGCGAGAAACATCCTTTGGAGACGAGCCTGCATGCTGCTATGCTTGCCCGTGCAGTTTGGATGCGAAATGCAGGGTGCACAGCAGCTCCGCGTTCTCCGGCACCTCGCTCCGGCTTCTAGCCGCCTAAGACGCACCTTAGCCGGCTAGGCGCTCTTAGCTCGCAAAGCGCGAGAAAGAAGCGGACGGCTCTCTGCGGTCCGGCACAAGATGCGAACAGAAGAAGCTACGTGGAGAATACATTCTCCACGCACGCTACCTTCTCCGGGAGCTGAACTTGCACGAGTTTTGCAAGTCTAAAGCTGGAGCAAAGTGTTTCTTCTCTCTCTCTCGCTCCCTCTCTCTCTGCACATTGTCCCCGTGTCCCGGTGCTGCCAGAACATCGTAGCAGCGTGAAACATCCTTTGGAGACGAGCCTGCATGCTGCTATGCTTGCCCGTGCAGTTTGGATGTGAAATGCAGGGTGCACAGCAGCTCCGCGTTCTCCGGCACCTCGCTCCGGCTTCTAGCCGCCTAAGACGCACCTTAGCCGGCTAGGCGCTCTTAGCTCGCAAAGCGCGAGAAAGAAGCGGACGGCTCTCTGCGGTCCGGCACAAGATGCGAACAGAAGAAGCTTACGTGGAGAATACATTCTCCACGCACGCTACCTTCTCCGGAGCTGAACTTGCACGAGTTTTGCAAGTCTAAAGCTGGAGCAAAGTGTTTCTCTCTCTCTCTCGCTCCCTCTCTCTCTGCACATTGTCCCCGTGTCCCGGTGCTGCCAGAACATCGTAGCAGCGAGAAACATCCTTTGGAGACGAGCCTGCATGCTGCTATGCTTGCCCGTGCAGTTTGGATGCGAAATGCAGGGTGCACAGCAGCTCCGCGTTCTCCGGCACCTCGCTCCGGCTTCTAGCCGCCTAAGACGCACCTTAGCCGGCTAGGCGCTCTTAGCTCGCAAAGCGCGAGAAAGAAGCGGACGCTCTCTGCGGTCCGGCACAAGATGCGAACAGAAGAAGCTACGTGGAGAATACATTCTCCACGCACGCTACCTTCTCCGGGAGCTGAACTTGCACGAGTTTTGCAAGTCTAAAGCTGGAGCAAAGTGTTTCTCTCTCTCTCTCGCTCCCTCTCTCTCTGCACATTGTCCCCGTGTCCCGGTGCTGCCAGAACATCGTAGCAGCGAGAAACATCCTTTGGAGACGAGCCTGCATGCTGCTATGCTTGCCCGTGCAGTTTGGATGCGAAATGCAGGGTGCACAGCAGCTCCGCGTTCTCCGGCACCTCGCTCCGGCTTCTAGCCGCCTAAGACGCACCTTAGCCGGCTAGGCGCTCTTAGCTCGCAAAGCGCGAGAAAGAAGCGGACAGCTCTCTGCGGTCCGGCACAAGATGCGAACAGAAGAAGCTACGTGGAGAATACATTCTCCACGCACGCTACCTTCTCCGGGAGCTGAACTTGCACGAGTTTTGCAAGTCTAAAGCTGGAGCAAAGTGTTTCTCTCTCTCTCTCGCTCCCTCTCTCTCTGCACATTGTCCCCGTGTCCCGGTGCTGCCAGAACATCGTAGCAGCGTGAAACATCCTTTGGAGACGAGCCTGCATGCTGCTATGCTTGCCCGTGCAGTTTGGATGTGAAATGCAGGGTGCAGAGCAGCTCCGCGTTCTCCGGCACCTCGCTCCGGCTTCTAGCCGCCTAAGACGCACCTTAGCCGGCTAGGCGCTCTTAGCTCGCAAAGCGCGAGAAAGAAGCGGACGGCTCTCTGCGGTCCGGCACAAGATGCGAACAGAAGAAGCTACGTGGAGAATACATTCTCCACGCACGCTACCTTCTCCGGGAGCTGAACTTGCACGAGTTTTGCAAGTCTAAAGCTGGAGCAAAGTGTTTCTCTCTCTCTCTCGCTCCCTCTCTCTCTGCACATTGTCCCCGTGTCCCGGTGCTGCCAGAACATCGTAGCAGCGAGAAACATCCTTTGGAGACGAGCCTGCATGCTGCTATGCTTGCCCGTGCAGTTTGGATGCGAAATGCAGGGTGCACAGCAGCTCCGCGTTCTCCGGCACCTCGCTCCGGCTTCTAGCCGCCTAAGACGCACCTTAGCCGGCTAGGCGCTCTTAGCTCGCAAAGCGCGAGAAAGAAGCGGACAGCTCTCTGCGGTCCGGCACAAGATGCGAACAGAAGAAGCTACGTGGAGAATACATTCTCCACGCACGCTACCTCCGGGAGCTGAACTTGCACGAGTTTTGCAAGTCTAAAGCTGGAGCAAAGTGTTTCTCTCTCTCTCTCGCTCCCTCTCTCTCTGCACATTGTCCCCGTGTCCCGGTGCTGCCAGAACATCGTAGCAGCGAGAAACATCCTTTGGAGACGAGCCTGCATGCTGCTATGCTTGCCCGTGCAGTTTGGATGCGAAATGCAGGGTGCACAGCAGCTCCGCGTTCTCCGGCACCTCGCTCCGGCTTCTAGCCGCCTAAGACGCACCTTAGCCGGCTAGGCGCTCTTAGCTCGCAAAGCGCGAGAAAGAAGCGGACAGGCTCTCTGCGGTCCGGCACAAGATGCGAACAGAAGAAGCTACGTGGAGAATACATTCTCCACGCACGCTACCTTCTCCGGGAGCTGAACTTGCACGAGTTTTGCAAGTCTAAAGCTGGAGCAAAGTGTTTCTCTCTCTCTCTCGCTCCCTCTCTCTCTGCACATTGTCCCCGTGTCCCGGTGCTGCCAGAACATCGTAGCAGCGAGAAACATCCTTTGGAGACGAGCCTGCATGCTGCTATGCTTGCCCGTGCAGTTTGGATGCGAAATGCAGGGTGCACAGCAGCTCCGCGTTCTCCGGCACCTCGCTCCGGCTTCTAGCCGCCTAAGACGCACCTTAGCCGGCTAGGCGCTCTTAGCTCGCAAAGCGCGAGAAAGAAGCGGACAGCTCTCTGCGGTCCGGCACAAGATGCGAACAGAAGAAGCTACGTGGAGAATACATTCTCCACGCACGCTACCTTCTCCGGGAGCTGAACTTGCACGAGTTTTGCAAGTCTAAAGCTGGAGCAAAGTGTTTCTCTCTCTCTCTCGCTCCCTCTCTCTCTGCACATTGTCCCCGTGTCCCGGTGCTGCCAGAACATCGTAGCAGCGAGAAACATCCTTTGGAGACGAGCCTGCATGCTGCTTATGCTTGCCCGTGCAGTTTGGATGCGAAATGCAGGGTGCACAGCAGCTCCGCGTTCTCCGGCACCTCGCTCCGGCTTCTAGCCGCCTAAGACGCACCTTAGCCGGCTAGGCGCTCTTAGCTCGCAAAGCGCGAGAAAGAAGCGGACGGCTCTCTGCGGTCCGGCACAAGATGCGAACAGAAGAAGCTACGTGGAGAATACATTCTCCACGCACGCTACCTTCTCCGGGAGCTGAACTTGCACGAGTTTTGCAAGTCTAAAGCTGGAGCAAAGTGTTTCTCTCTCTCTCTCGCTCCCTCTCTCTCTGCACATTGTCCCCGTGTCCCGGTGCTGCCAGAACATCATAGCAGCGTGAAACATCCTTTGGAGACGAGCCTGCATGCTGCTATGCTTGCCCGTGCAGTTGGATGTGAAATGCAGGGTGCACAGCAGCTCCGCGTTCTCCGGCACCTCGCTCCGGCTTCTAGCCGCCTAAGACGCACCTTAGCCGGCTAGGCGCTCTTAGCTCGCAAAGCGCGAGAAAGAAGCGGACAGCTCTCTGCGGTCCGGCACAAGATGCGAACAGAAGAAGCTACGTGGAGAATACATTCTCCACGCACGCTACCTTCTCCGGGAGCTGAACTTGCACGAGTTTTGCAAGTCTAAAGCTGGAGCAAAGTGTTTCTCTCTCTCTCTCGCTCCCTCTCTCTCTGCACATTGTCCCCGTGTCCCGGTGCTGCCAGAACATCGTAGCAGCGTGAAACATCCTTTGGAGACGAGCCTGCATGCTGCTATGCTTGCCCGTGCAGTTTGGATGTGAAATGCAGGGTGCACAGCAGCTCCGCGTTCTCCGGCACCTCGCTCCGGCTTCTAGCCGCCTAAGACGCACCTTAGCCGGCTAGGCGCTCTTAGCTCGCAAAGCGCGAGAAAGAAGCGGACGGCTCTCTGCGGTCCGGCACAAGATGCGAACAGAAGAAGCTACGTGGAGAATACATTCTCCACGCACGCTACCTTCTCCGGGAGCTGAACTTGCACGAGTTTTGCAAGTCTAAAGCTGGAGCAAAGTGTTTCTCTCTCTCTCTCGCTCCCTCTCTCTCTGCACATTGTCCCCGTGTCCCGGTGCTGCCAGAACATCGTAGCAGCGTGAAACATCCTTTGGAGACGAGCCTGCATGCTGCTATGCTTGCCCGTGCAGTTTGGATGTGAAATGCAGGGTGCACAGCAGCTCCGCGTTCTCCGGCACCTCGCTCCGGCTTCTAGCCGCCTAAGACGCACCTTAGCCGGCTAGGCGCTCTTAGCTCGCAAAGCGCGAGAAAGAAGCGGACGGCTCTCTGCGGTCCGGCACAAGATGCGAACAGAAGAAGCTACGTGGAGAATACATTCTCCACGCACGCTACCTTCTCCGGGAGCTGAACTTGCACGAGTTTTGCAAGTCTAAAGCTGGAGCAAAGTGTTTCTCTCTCTCTCTCGCTCCCTCTCTCTCTGCACATTGTCCCCGTGTCCCGGTGCTGCCAGAACATCGTAGCAGCGAGAAACATCCTTTGGAGACGAGCCTGCATGCTGCTATGCTTGCCCGTGCAGTTTGGATGCGAAATGCAGGGTGCACAGCAGCTCCGCGTTCTCCGGCACCTCGCTCCGGCTTCTAGCCGCCTAAGACGCACCTTAGCCGGCTAGGCGCTCTTAGCTCGCAAAGCGCGAGAAAAAGCGGACGGCTCTCTGCGGTCCGGCACAAGATGCGAACAGAAGAAGCGACGTGGAGAATACATTCTCCACGCACGCTACCTTCTCCGGGAGCTGAACTTGCACGAGTTTTGCAAGTCTAAAGCTGAGCAAAGTGTTTCTCTCTCTCTCTCTCGCTCCCTCTCTCTCTGCACATTGTCCCCGTGTCCCGGTGCTGCCAGAACATCGTAGCAGCGAGAAACATCCTTTGAGACGAGCCTGCATGCTGCTAGGCTTGCCCGTGCAGTTTGGATGCGAAATGCAGGGTGCACAGCAGCTCCGCGTTCTCCGCACTCGCTCCGGCTTCTAGCCGCCTAAGACGCACCTTAGCCGCTAGGGCGCTCTTAGCTCGCAAAGCGC